>JASANB010004689.1:0-101284 GCA_030248155.1 Sabatieria punctata
GAGGTAAATTGCGTAGGTGGCACCCCAGAGTCACGTCTGGTACTACTGTGCTTTCGTGCTTTTACTCACATCTTTTTTGGCCAACTCTGAATCCAATTCCAAAATACAGGGGTCCCCGTATCTATCACCAGTTTCGTCCTACTGTAACTTTTGTGTTCGTCAGTCAATTGCACTGAAAATTTTAACACAACATAAATCATTGCCCTCAAAATTTTAGCCAAGCCTGTCACTTCAACCAGTAGTTATGCACTTTCACGTTTCACTTTCACTTTCGTCATTTTCTACTATATGTAGGCTGGGCGATTTATGTCTTCGAACTTTATCTTGCTGTAACTTTTGTCGTCGTCAGTCAAATACGCTGAAATTAACACAAAATGCACCCAGTCTCAGAATTTTCACCCTTAAAATTTTGACCAAGTCTGTCACTTCAGCCACAAGTTATGCACTTTCACATCATCACTTTTTCACTTTTGCGCACACGTGGAAGTGCATAACTAGTCTAGTGGTTGAGGTGACAGGCTTGGCCAAAACTTAGACAATAAAAAATCTGAGGATTCGTGCCTGTTGTTTCAAAATTTCAGCGAAAGTGATTGACGGACGGCATGACCAAACTGATGACCGATATGTGTAATGTGCGACACCCTTGGTTGTGAAAATCAGGGATAAACTGACGATTTTCCTTCAGATTGCCTATATGTCTCCGATGCACTCTGTTGTCATGTATTTTCAGGGTGTTTTTTGAGTCGTGTATGTATTTTTCGGGACGCTATAATTCCCCCCCCAAATGTATACGCCATTAAAATTTGTACCCAGAATTTTCAGAATGCCATATTTGCCGCCCCCCGAAAATTCTTTCCTCCAAATTTTCTTCAGACCGAAATTTTTGCTCCCTGAGATGCTTTACTTGCCCCCGTAAAATTTGTATCCCTTAAACTTTTTACTTATAAGAATTTCTCTGTCCTTTGAAATTTTGCGTTCTGAAATATTTTGTGGTACTTTTTCTTTGCACCCTGACTTTTTAGGAGTCAAAATTTTAGGATGGAAAAAACCACACCGAAAAAATACAGGGCGAAAAAAATTGGACAAAAACGATTTCAAATGATAAGAATTTTAGGTGTTGAAATTTTAGAGATGCGAAATAAAGCACCTCAAAAATACTGGGAGCAAAAACTTCGGGCCGAAAAAATTTAGGGGTTAAGAAGTCGAAGTCGTGCACGATCTGGATAACGTGAATGATAGGCCTGCAGACTTGAAACAGAGTGCCAGTACTTTAGCGGGTTTGTTTGTTTGTTTGTTTTGAGTTCCAGTGTCCTTTTGGATAGGTCAGGATTCCCCCTCGCTCTTTTATGAGCCCTTCAATGGGGCAGCCCTGTCTACAAACAACCCTCCCCCGTGCTGCCATTAGATGCAACGGCAGCGCCGGTTCGGTTCCCATTTACCAACTGGCCATCACCGGCTTTCTACTTCCAGTCGCTTCAACAGGTTTCGAACCCACAAACAACCGCTCTCACGGTTGCCGGGGCACAGGGTAAACTATCGGTAATATCGAATCGGCGCTGGGGGAATCGGCGCTCGGCGCTCGGCGAGAAAATACGGTAGCGCTAATGCGGGAAAAGTTTGCGCTTGGGCTAAAATATGGAATTATAGATCCGTAACCGGCTGCGCGAGTTTGTTCCCCTTTTACATAATACAGACAGCCTTAAGGCGGATTTACACTTCTGCCATCATGATGGCATGGCACTGGCCAGTAGGCGTTGTGGATGGGCGTGCTGTTTAGAAATAAGATAAAGGTTGGCGAGGGTTGACGCAATATTAGCTCACCAGTACTAGATCAGTGTGAGGGCACAGAAACTATTGCTCCGGCGAATCACATTCTGTTGTGTGAGAAGTGAAACGTTGCTTGCTTACTTGCGGCTCAGCAGGAACATGGCACACAAGAGGTCGCGAGAAAAGTTATTCAACTGTTGGCGTATCATTAACCTATACGAGCACTCTAACTTCGATTGATCCACTCAGCATGAGGCCACCAAACCTTACTGTACAACATGGTTGACAAAATGCAACTTTATTAATTTAGAATACGTAGATGGCTATGTACGTAACGTACGTACAACAAAACAAGCAACGCTGGAAAATTCAGAAGCATCCGACCAACATACTTGCTGTAAATACATTGTACTGTATTTATATTTGTCAAACAGGCCCTCCGGAAAATGCTTGACACCGATTTCGTCGTCAATATATGGCACTGTTTCGTTCATCTTTATTTAATTTACGGACAGAAAAAAGCCTACGGTAGTAGGTGATAAAAAGCCGTTCCTCTAGAACGGGAAAATGGTTTAGCTAAGGCAGCTGTGAAGTTATTATCGGTCTATCCCCCTCACTGATGTGGACATTAGAAACTTACGGCTTCTGAAGAGGTCGAGTCATCTGAATTCGGTCGAGTCCTTGAAGGGTTCTTTACAGTGTATATTGCAAATCAGAAATAATCGTGCGGCAATCCTTGGCACAACGAGAAATTTCGAAAATAATGTGTTTAGAATTTAAATTTCGCGCTGGCTATGGTATCTTAGATGTTCACGCAACAGAAGAATTTAGATTTCGCGCTTCTTAGTATTTTAGATGTTCACGCAACAAATCAAAAATTAGCGCCGAGCGCCGATTCCTCCAGCGCCGATTCGATATTACCAAACTATCCGTGGCCAAGACGCGGTTTGAATTTGGCGCAAGCTCTAAGCGTTGCGGCGCCGTTTGGGTTACGGTTCGGTGCGGCTCGCACGCTCGCACCGCTCACTCAAGGTTTGCCGTTTAACAATATTTGAGAGCTCATTGATTTTCCTCTTTATTTTCTTGCTTAGAACAGTAACAAAATGGGGATTAGAACTGTGATCTCAGCTCAACAAAATTCTTAAAATTGATGTTTGAACTGAATGTTCCACTTTTGTCCAAACTTTTTAACCTGGGCCGTCACATAGGGAATAGGGATGAGATGAATGATATGCTTCCACCATTCATCAAGACTTTATTAGGGATGGGACCGGTATACGGTATCATACAGTATTATGCGGTATTTTTGGCTATACGGTATACGGTATTTTTTATACCATATAATACCGTATAGTTGCTAAAACTGAATCAGCCAGATTTTTGCAATAAATTCATATCATTTTCGCGCTTTAAGGTGCCAATACTGTTTTTTTGGTTTTGTAAACAATGTTATCGGTTAGAAAAACACAAAAATCTACCTTTATGGCAGTTTTTTGGCTTCCTAGAAATATACAATGTGATATTACATGTTGAGAAACCTGCAATTTTGCTTTTGAGTAAAATCAACGCATCTTTGCTTAGCATTTCACTAATTTGAAGTGAAGAAAATCTGTCCAACCAAAATTAAATTAATATTTACAATATAGGCATAATTCAAAACAAATTCAATCAATCAATCAATCTTTTACTTCCTTTTTTAAAGCCAGACACCTGTAAAACGGTACTTAAGCAGAAGCAGTAAAACAAATAAAACAAAGCCTATGCTATATGTAGGGACCGGCACGCGAAAATTCAAAATGCTCCTAGGCGAAATTGGGCTTCAGAATTGAAAAGAGCACACTTTATGCAGTCTAACAAAACAAATCGGATATACTAGCGTAGCGGGGTGTTTTTAAACGTTTGCAGCATACTATACGGTATACGGTATCGAAAATACTATACGGTATTTTTATACCGGTCCCATCCCTAATTATTTGACTAGCCTCAGCTGACAGACATAGTATGTGAACAAGCTTCAGCACATTTATCGAGCTTGTTTAAATTCCTTTTCCAGTAGTTCAGGGATTATCTGAACGTGGTAAAACTTGATTTGGGTTACGAAATCAGAGAGATAATCTTTTGGATTATTTCAGATTGCTTATGACCTATTTATTTTGAAAACTATTTGGTATTGTTTGGTTTTATTTGGTTCGGAAAAAACCATTCGACTCACTATTTACTGTTTTTTATACCATTTGCATCCCTAATCGTATCGCATAGGCTACAAGTATCGATAAGATAGGACCATACCTACATGAGCCGTAAAAATGGGTTGGGGTGGTCAAAATCTGAAAATTTGGTCTGGGCCAGACATGGTCAAAGGGGGTTGTCCCCCATGAGGCTCTGACCTACCCCGCTCAGCCGGCCGCTAGCCCCCTCAGGAATTTTTTTAAAGAGGTTTGTATAGAAAATTATGATAAAAATGTACTTGGATTCGGTGTAAATGAGCGCAGAATAGCTTATTTTCACTTATTTTAATTAAAAACCGTTGATTTTAGCCAAAATCGGACGTTTTAGCTTACCACCCCTTAGCCCCCCGTCGGGCGCTCCTTCCCCCTCAGGAATTGAAAATTCTACCCCTCTCTCAACCGAAATGCTAGCCCATGTCTGGTCTGGGCCTACCGATTTTGGGGGTCGCAGCCGTTTTGGTGAGTGCTATTAGGAACAAAAGTCGGCTTCAGCTAGGTGGGTGGCGTTATTTGGGGGTCGAGCCCAAGTTGGGGTGGGCAAACCCCCAGATCCCCCGGCTCATGTATGGATAGGAGGACCACTACCAGTATAATAAAAAGTGCCAAACTCAATTCCAGTCATTTTACTCGGTTCTTAAAGAACGGTCTAGACCTGCTGGCGTTTTACCTATTATGTCATGTCTACTTGGTGGTGCCTTTGATTCATTTCTCCTTTTTATACTCGACCTTCACATAATAAAATTTGATTTGATTTGAGAATACTGAACAGACAGCTTGGACGAGTGACCTGTTATATCTAATCAGTAATTAGAGACCTGCACGGGCTGTGCCGCCCGGCAGAGGATTTCAGCCGGTCCAAGGGTGAAGGAAATAGCTGTGTTTGTTCCCAAAATGGGCTTCGGTATTCGGTTCAGATCTCATCTCTAGATGCAACCGTAAAGAAAAATACCGGATAGCGGATAGTTTTTCAGGATACCGATAATACCGTACGCAACGACAATCAGGTTTTGAGGAAATACAGTAATTTTCAGGCTAGAAATATACTGTTTCGATGATTCCAAGGTAGGATATGATGACCAAGGATATATTTTATATGACTGAAATCGCGTTGAATCAGCCATATTTTTTAGATAATAGTTAAGTCCGAAAATCGCGCTAATCTGCATGTGAAACCAAAGTACGCTCAAAAACTGGAAAAATTGACATGAAAATGCTACTTTTGGCTATTCGGTATTATCCGGTTCCGGTATCCAAAATATCCCGATACCGGATAGTATTTTATAGCTAAAAATACCGGATATCGGTTACATTTCTGGTTGCATCCCAACCTGTTAGAGTGGTTTTTCTGCCACCAGCTTGTGGTTAGACTTTTTATTGGTCTGACTGGCTGGCAGCAGGTTGGTAATCTGAAGAGCCCTAAAACAAAACGACTGAATTTAAAGTTTTTTAAATGAGCTGTTTTGTGCGGTTGTGGTTGTGGTGCTGTGATTGACGAGCTGAGCCCCTGTTGCATAGATCTGGTTGGCCGGACGCCTCATTTATTCTAGCTGGATAGTTTATTGCCATTCTCTATGCAGGGCCGTCGCTAAAATTCTCGTGTGGTTTCGTCAGTCTGCCTTTTTCTGAACAAAGGATTAGTACCTTATGCGGTTAGTCTAGGTGACCATCTGTCATGCTGGTGCTGGGCGTTTTAAAGCTAGTGCTTTCAGTCAGGTTGTTGTTAAAAAGTGATTGTTAAGAATATGAAAGAGATGCATCTAAGAATTTTGTGGTTATAAGCATACATGGGCCGGAAAAATGGGTTGGGGGTAGTCAAAATCCGAAAATTTGGGGGTGGGCCTGCCGGTTTGGGGGGTCGCGGCGATTTTGGTGGGTGGGGTCATTAAAAAGTCCTCTTCAGGTGGGTGGGTGGGGTCGTTTGGGGGGGTCGAGCCCAAGTTGGGGGTGGGCAAACCCCCCGGCCCGGCCCATGTATGGTTAGAAGTTTCTGCAGAAACATGATTTGTGTTAAAATTCCGTAGATGTAAAACTGGAGGAGGAGTGGAGAGGCCTAAGCCCAAACCTAAAGCTGGTCAGCAATGGCGATCTGCGCACCTGTTGCCCTGAGTTCTTTCTTGGCGACGAATACAATGCAATACAATTTCGTGGAGGTTGATAATTCAAAAAGAATCGCAATTTCGGGCTAAAACTGCTAATATGGATGGGCTCTAATGTGTACAGCGGGGATTTTAACAATTTTAATGCCTGAAATCCCTAACAGCTGTCTCAGCGGGGTATGGCCCTGGTAAAAATGTTCAACTACGGTATAGGCGACCGAAGGTTGGGATCCCGAGGTCAGCAGACCAATCCCATCCCCCCGGCCTATGTGTGGGTAGACCGCCTGTTAGTATTTTTACTGCTACGTTACGTTCTACCCTCTCTGCAGCGACAGGTATTGCAGAGTGATTTTGTGTATAATTTGGCGTCGTGACGCGTGAGGAGGTGCCATATGGCGCCACTCCACTGAGTGGTTGTTACCATATGGTGTGGACAACATTTTCTTAGATGCTAACAGTGATCTTGTAGCACTGACTGTTGTACTAGTAGTTGGTCTGGTTGCAGTCCAAATGACAACAGCCGTTATTTACTGTCGGTTGTATGGCGCAGGAAAGGCGCTTGTTTGCCGTCTCTGATGACTCAGACACTTTCTGTCCTGTCAGGCAGGTACATCTATTGGGACTGGCATGAGTAGTGTGTAATTTGTCTGTACCGCCAACTCGCTTCGCAGTCATTACGGCCCTTTCATCCCGGCTTCTTTGTTTCTCTAAGCTTTTTCCGGCTCTGATTTAGTTTGCCGAGCGCCGCCGCAATTGATTTCCACTCGTCTAGGGCCAGTTTGCCGCTCGCAACGGCGCTTTATTGCCACGCCGACCGACTGCGCTTACAGGATAAGACGCGTCTATTGGCTTGCACTTTAGCTGGATGTCTGTCTGTCGTCCTGCGCCTTCTAATTGGTGGCAGTTAATGCCACTGAACGCTTCCCACGCTCGCCATGCTGGCTGCCTCTCAAAGGCAGGTGTGTGCTGTGCGACCTGGCCTTTTTAATGCTTGGCTGTTTGATCGATTTTGCTCCCCCCACATCAACGCGCAACCACCACCTGATCCCAGGAGACGCAGACCGACAGCGTCGGTGTTCTGGTGGTCTCCTGCGCAGCGTTAAAAAATTCTTCTGCTTTCTCACGTCATCGTGCGAGTCTTTTAGCTGCGCAGCTATGTGGGTGTGCTTTAGTGCAGACGTCTTTTCTAGAGTATGGACGGATGGATTTCCGTATCTAATCAAATTTTGCTTTCAGTTCTTTCAGGCTATTTAGTAATTAGATTGCGATTTTGTTTGAGCTAGGATGACGAGTCCGTATGACTGTGAAGGTCATGGTTTGTTGCACGGCTTCTGGTTTTTTTGCCGCAAAAATGGGAGTCAGTGTTTTGAAAAAACAACTACACGCAGGAGAGGCAAAAGAAAAGGCCTTTTTTACGAATGTTTTTATTTATTTAAAAAAGAAAAGGCCTCAACGATGCCCTAAATCTTCTTCAAGATTAACAATAGAAAATTTGTACTTAAAATTAAACATTACCGGTTGTAATCGGTTCGGGCTTCTTTATCCTAAAGCTAAGCTCGAGAACAATCCTTTTTACAGCGTGAAATTTCTCGGTATTTGTGGTAGGTGCCGATAGCATGTTAGTCTCTCGATCTAACTTAGAAGTGAAGTCCGCTTAATTGGTGAATAATTTCTGTCAGTCAAGCCCGCAATTTTCTGAGCGAATACTACGAAGGATGTGTTCGCTGGAAACAGAAAACTCGAAAAAAATGCTTCTTTTTTGTCCTGTGCGCCGTAACCGGTTGGTTCTGTATCGTAAGTCGGCAAATCTCTCACTAGTTAGTAGTCATAAACGAATATAGGCGTATGCGCCGTGCGTTAGGCGATAAATCCTGAACACCCTACGGCTGCTAGCAAAAGTTTCTTTTAGAAAAACCTCGCAATAACTTTTTATGTAGCACCGACGATCGTCCCGCCTTAAAAATCATGACTTCTTTTGATAGTTGGCGGTCACGCCGTACCCCCTGGTTTTGCCGGCGATGGATAACTAGGTCGAGCGCGGGTTTTCGCATGCTGACCCAGAAAAGTGGCCACTTTCGATCATAATCAGTGACGGCGAGAGAGCGGCGGTCGGTCGACGCGCGTCGGATATCTTCGTTTGGTTCTATTATTCTCCCAGATTCGAATTGCGTCTCTGTGTAAAGTGTCTTCTTGGCTCGGCGACCGTTTTTATTTTACTGGCGGCCGATCTGTTGTCGATTATCCGTATAGTCCTGTGATTTGTTCCAGACGAGCTTCGACCGAGATGAGAGAGTACAAGATTGTTGTACTGGGTAGCGGAGGTGTCGGCAAAAGCGCCTTGGTCAGTTTTCTTTCTCATCATTTCTTTTATTGTTACAAAAAACTGGAGATCGTCTCGGGTCCCAAAAGTCGCTGTAAAATTGCCGATGTTGTTTAAAAAAGCGCCAAAAAATTTCACCTAGGGTTGGTATCGGCCGAAGAGGGGAGTTACCGTCACAGGCCCCCAGGGAGACGGTCATTTCGGTGCCTGACAAAACATTTTTCGCTAATTTGTAGCACTATCTTTATGATTTACTTACATTCCTTGCTTTATTCGCATTTGCTACCGAAACACATGCAGGCCCGTCATAACGATGCTGCCGCAAATTGCCGAAAAAAATTTGTCAAGCACCGAAATGACCCAGGGCCCCGCCACTAAGCCGCCGAATTGCTTACCCGTAAAACTGGGGGTGTCTGTAAATGTTTTGTACTTTTTCACTCGCGTTTTATATCACTCTCCTCTCAGTATATCACTATATCAGTCTGACTGGAATTAGTCGACGCAAAGCCCAACCCAGTACCGAAAGCCAGTGATGGCAAGTAGATAGGTTGGAAGGTAAAGGGAGTCTGTGCGCAAGGCCGGTCCCCGGGCCACAAGAATGCTTCGGCACTCCTTTCGCAAAACCGACCCTGGTGGTGTCAGGGCCACCCACAACGCCTTACCGCACGTCTAAGTGCAACTAGGCATTCGAGTTCTTTAGTTTTAGTCTTATATCGGTCTTTTCTGTTTTAGACAGTGCAATTTGTTCAAGGCATCTTTGTTGAAAAGTACGATCCTACCATCGAGGACAGTTATAGAAAGGTCGGTCTTAGTTTAATTGAAGAAAATAATCGGTTTTGCGATAAGCGAAAGTTAATTTTGTCCTTATGTCATTGTCTTTGTCCATTGCCTGCATAAAGCCAGGTTCGAAATCTAGCCTAAAAGACGCTGTGAATCACAAACCGATTTTTTACGAGGCGACTGTAAGACTAAGAGAGTGTTTATACCGAGAACACGGAACCTATCTGAGACTTGAAAAGAGACAAATCTGCTAAGCTTGACAGTCTGTTCTTCTAGCAAGTCGAAGTGGACGGTCAACAGTGCATGCTGGAGATTTTGGACACGGCCGGCACTGTACGTTTCTGCTTTACTCTCTTCTTTTGTAGTCACTAACAATCCCTAATCTTCACCAGTGCGCCCCTGTAACTAGGTTTCAGTTAGACAGGGCAGACTGGTTGGTGGAGATTAGATAGTTTGCCGAATGAATAGGATGTTTCAGGAGCAGTTTACTGCCATGCGAGATTTGTACATGAAGAACGGACAAGGATTCGTTCTGGTTTATTCGATTACGGCACAATCAACCTTCAACGATCTGATTGATTTGAGAGACCAAATTCTACGTGTCAAAGACACGGAGGAAGTAAGCGCTAATGGATAGGTAGTCTAGTGTGCTGTATGCTTGAGCGCCTTTGGATCAGTCGCCTCAGCGACGCTCTTCATTCATCAGCCAGTGGTATACTTAGAAGCAATTCTATAGGATCACTTAAAACCTATTCTTATCCCTTGCTGCTTCTCATCAATTTTCTACTTCTCGTTACTTCTTTTCTATGTAATAACCGGACACCGTAAATTATCTTTAGTTGAGACAGCTGTCGGTCGTACCCTGAGCATACATGGGCCGAAAAACTGGGTTGGGGCCGACATTGGCTAGCATTTTGGCAGAGGGGGGGGGGTAGAATTTTAAGTTCCTGAGGGGGGTAGAAGCGTCTGAAGGGGGCTGAGGGGTTGGTAAGCCAAAAGTCCGATTTTGGCTAAAATAAAGGTTTTTGGCATATTTTTCATTTGAATAAGTTAAAATATGCTATTCTGAGCTCATTTACACCTAATCCAATCATATTTTTACCTTATTTTTCTATACAAAATTCTTCCAAAAAAATTCCCGAGGGGGGTATGTGATAGCTTAAGGGGGTTTTAACCCCCCTCCTCAGACCTTAGCCCATGTCTGGTTCGGGGTAGTCAAAATCCGAAAATTTGGGGGTGGCCTGCGGTTTGCGCGGTCGCGGCGATTTTGGTGGTGGGGTCAGGAGGAACAACAACAACAACAACAACAACAACAACAACAACAACAACAACAACAACAACAAAGTTTATTCAACACAAGACTCCAACTGACCTCGGCTTTAGACTGGGAGGGCTGGGCCGATTTCCGGCTCTAATGCCCGCCCAAAAAGGAATTTCGAGAAGTCCATCATGGACAACTTTGAGCGAAATTGAAATACAGTTTGTGCGCCCACAATTTCAGAGGGCAACAGATGATTTCAGAGGAACAAAAACCGGCTTCAAGGGTGCGGGTGGGGTCGTTTGCGCGGGGTCGAGCCCAAGTTGGTGGCAAATCCCCGGACCCCCGCAGCCCGTGTATTACCCTGCTGAGATTTCTGCTTCATTAATAGTTTCTAACAAAGATCACAGCTATCTCACATGCATATAGCAGGTTTCGCCGAAGGAGAGCGTGGTTTTTTGTTAAAGAAAGTTGCAAAAACATCTACCTAAAACTTGCTGGCCAGAAAAATCAGAGTAGGTAGAACGATTGTCTCGGGGTGCCTTTCTTGGTGGGGGACAGGACAACCCTTCCATATACAGGTACATGGTTTGGCAGCTAAGGGAAAGCAGCCAGGTCTCCATGCGTAGTTGCCCCGCTCTAGATGCAAATTTTGTCCGGAATTTTAATTTTTTGGCTGGAAATTTGAATTTTAGGAGAATTTCTGTCTAAAACTCGTAATTCTCTGCTAAAATTGATGTTGTTCTGAGTAAAAAATTTTCCATTAAAAACTGCTAAAAATCTAATAAAATTTTTTTCCAAAAATCCATATTTTAGACGAAAATTTGGGTTTAGTGCGTAGTTGCCCGGACCAAGGGTGTGTAGTTGCCAAAATTTCTGTGCCTTGAAGACCCAACAAGAAGCTTTCAAACAGCTTCTGGAAGCTTTTGGTAGAGTTTTATTTTTATCCCCAGGGTTCCCCATGCGCATGTATGAACCCTTCCACCAAAACCCCTTGATAGAAATTGGTAAAGTTTTTCCAGACAAACGCTTGTTATATCCCTACCTACGTCCTTCGCACGTAAAGGAAAATTTGGCCACCATTTTTTTATACATATATTATCTGTTGATTCAGGGTTCGTGCGGGACCTGGAAAGTCAGGGAGTCATGGAAAAGTCAGGGTATTTAAAAAAAGTCAGGGAATTTGGTGTCTGGTCAGGGAAAAATTTGATAGCAGCAGAAACATCTCGCCGCCAAATGGTCCTGTCAAGACTTTGCACAGCACCCTTTTGAAGATCGGTCTTCTGACTTTAAATACTACTACTTAAACCGGAAATTTACCCTCTGAATACCGTTTAAATGCGTTTTACAAAGCCAATTTTTTTAAATTTTCTCAGATTGGTTGCAGTTTCTATTCCCTGGTTGGTCAGGAAATTTTCACTTTGGTCACGGAAAAGTCAGGGAAAGGTCAGGAAATTTTGCTATACAAAAGCCGCACGAACCCTGTGATTGGAATTTTATAAAAATTTTCCTGTCTTTTTTGAAAATCGCCAGCTTTACTTTTGGGAAGCTGTCAAAAGAACCTATCGCAGACCCAGCCGTCTACCGATTCACCTTCGCCTAGCGATCTTCGGCAACCTAATTTCACTCAGTGACTTAACGAAGTGCCAAACGTCTAAATGGTTTGGCTGTTGGGGCAGACATGTCTTTTACACGTTTGTGACACCGAAATAGCAGACCACTTCTGCTGCCATGCAGTGCAGAAATTAGCACTACTGTTAGCTGCTTTAGGTACCAATGATTTTGGTGGGTAACAAGTGTGATTTGGAGGACGAGCGGGTAGTGGGCAAGGATCAGGGTCAGAATCTGGCACGGCAGTTCAGTTGCGCCTTCCTCGAGACTTCAGCCAAAGCCAAAGTCAACGTCAACGAGGTACCTACCTACCTTCTTATGCACTACTCTTATTTACAAGCAGCCTAAAATCCGGCGTCCCTCATTTATCCTGTCCGCTCCCTCTAACAGTGATGAATTTATTTATTCTACTGGATCGGCTATTTATCTATAGTCTGTTTCGTTATGCTAATCGTAACTTTTGTATTTGTTAATCAATTGCGCTGAATTTTTAACAGATGCCAAGTGCTCAGAATTTTTACTCTTTAAAGGCACAGTTGTTAAAACAAACATTTTTGCTTTATTAAATTTTTTAAAAATAATTTTTTTAGCATCGTCTTAAAAGGGGTCCAGTGTGCTAGTAAGGTACTTTACAACAAATTTTCCACTTTTGCATCTCAAGTCAGTTAAAAAGAAACCCTTAACTGACTTGAGGCTACCCCTGGCCCATGTATGGTACTGACACTGCTTTCTTCTGTTAGGTGTTCTACGACTTGGTGCGTCAGATCAACCGTCGCTACCCCGAGTCGAGTAGACGCGGCAGTGCGCGCACAACCAAGTGTTGCGGCGGCTGCGTGATTCAGTGACTGTTGTGGTTGTACATACGACCGATGCTTCGATGACTAACTGTCCCCCATGATTCACAGCGATGCCTTGGCCTTTCGCTCGGCTCAAGTTATTGTCTTTTTTAGCTGGTCCCTTTCCAAATCGCCCTTTACCTGTTCGGCCGAACGACACGACAGAATTATCCGCCTAAAGCTAACTCTTAATAGTGTTGGGCTATTTGGAAAGGGGTTGAATTGAATTTTGGTTTCGTTTCTCATTTTCTCCGCTCCTCGTCGTCCACTCTTTGCTTGTGACTGTTTATGATTATGTTATTATAATTATTATTCTTATAATTATTTACTTTTCGCTCGACACTTATTTGTTCTGTTCGACCAGTGGTCAGTCAGTAAGGTGGTTTTAAAGTTGAGCGTACATCTGTGTTCTAAACTATTCCTCGCTAGGTGATCATGATTCTCATAAGGTAACTTTGTATAGAGAACAACATGTGCAACTGTTACATTCCCCAGTTGCCCGACTACCAACTCTAATTTTACTGGCTCTATGCAAATCTATTTATAGGTCAGTGTTCGTAGATAAAAGAAGAGTTGGAAACGGGTTGCGCCTGTTTAGTTTTGTTCTTGTATTTTCGGTCGACGACTTCTCGGCGTACAGTACAAACGTCAAGATACCAGACAACCCGACAGATTTTATACATAGTACTAGAGTGCGAACAATACCTAAAAAACCCAATACCCAATACCAATACCTGAGACCCCCAATACCCCAATACCCAATACCCAATACTTTGTTAGCTGGGCCAAAAATTTCATTTCAGTGGACAGGTGCATTCTAGTTTGTGTACACAAGATTTTTGGCACAGCAATTAAAATTTTTAAGAGGCTGGTTGGGCCGCTGCCCAAGCAGGGCGAAAAAATTTTGAAAAATTAGCCTTTCAGAAAGCATTTAGAAGCCGTTTTAGCCGTAAAATTAGCAGAAATTCACGGTTTTGGTACTTAATATTTCGTAATTCACTATTCGGTCGTGTTTCTTACTTCCGGCGATTTTTTCCTAACTCGGCCCGAAACTTGTGTGCACCGCAATAGCCATGGGTACGGCGCTAGTACGTCCATTACGGTGATATTAGAAATGTCACCATTTTTATTTTAGATAAGAACAGAGAAATTAATTACTGGTGTAGCGCTTAGAAAAGCGTACACTTTAAGAAATTCTACTAACGTTTAGTTGATTAGGCCGTCCATAAATGACGACATTCCAGAGGGGGAGGGGGTCGGCTGAAATGCGACGATAGACGACACACCAGGAGGGGGAGGGGTTAGCAAAAAACGACGTCGCTTTTTTCGAAATTTTAGGGAACTTTGATTGTATTATTTTCAATTTAAGTACATTCTGTCAAAGGTTTCTACAATTTAGAAAAGCTTCCCAGAGTGGTTGTAAGGTAAACCGAAAACGACGTCCTCTAGGTGAGGGGTCCCCTAGAAACGACGCAAGGCGATTTTGGAGGGAGGGGGCTCCGAAAAATCGGGATTTTGGAACGACGTCGTTTATTGACGGCTCCTTAACGCGAAAACAGCTTACTAAACCAAATCATCGATCAACTTTTTCAATTTTTTTCAGATCAATTTTTCAGGTCAACATCGATTTTTCTCTATTTTTAATTGTCCAATTTAGTATTGGGTATTGGGGGGTAAAAACCCCAATACCCAATACCCAATACCTGGAAAACACCCCAATACACCCAATACCCAATACCAGTTCGCACTCTACATAGTACATTATGAAAAATCTGTTAATTTCCCTAGCTGACGCATATTCAAAGTCTGGTTCGGTACCAAGTCGAGAAATCGATGACCTACCTCGCAAAAAGTTGTTTCCACTTGGACTAAAGCTTTTTCTGGCCGCCCAGTAACTGGTTGTTCGATCGTATTATTTTGCATCTTTCTGTATGTCAAGTTAAGGTTGATCACCATAGAGCATATCTGATTTCTAGTGCTGGTTGCGCCGCGTACAGTACATACGTACAATATGTCCTTTTTAATACGGCCCTGCTATGCGTTCTTAAAAACGATGGGTTTCAATAAACTGCTCCGTCTTGCACTGCGTAAGCCTAGATTTTATTGGAACCTGTGCAGCTGAAGACACCTCACATTTTGCTGTTAGCATGGAACTGAAAGAAACAATCAATACATAAAGGAACTTGACAAGCGTTACAACTGTATCGTGTAACCTTTAACACCGAGTGGAACATGTCTTTGTTGAGTACACACAAAACAGCTTTGTCCATTTTTACCGGGTAGTGCCAAGAGTTTGAAGCTTTTTCTTTTTCTACAGGTGTTACCACTGTTTCGCACTGAAGCTTCTTGCTTAGTTTCTCTATCACCACGCCAAAAAGTGCAGTAAAACATCCACCAATAAACAGCACTGCCACCCAAGCCAAACTTACCAAGTCCAAAGCCTTTTGTCCTTCAGTTTTTTGTTCCTTAGCCACGGGAACACAAACTTTCTCGCTTTCTTTTTTGTACTTTTCGATGACATTTTCCGAATGTTGCTGCAATGTGACCAAAGCACTATTGAACAGAGAAAGCCAAGTGGAGTTTTTAGCAAAAACGAAGCCGGTCTTCAGGCCTCTGGCATTTCTGGCGCGAACTGCCGTTAAAGTGCAATTGTAGCGCCGCAGGTAGGGCACCTCCAAATCGCTTACAATAGCCGAAAATTCGCCAGTTGCCACCATGTTGGCAGCCTTTTTCTGATCGGATACCAGTAAAATTGGATTGCGGCGTGTAGACTTTCGAACTGCCGTGTAGAATCCGTCGCTGGGCGGCTGTAGGTTTGCGATGAACCAATCGGTTTCCGTAGATGTGGGGCGAATCAGAGTCAGTTCTTTTTCTTCCACTAATGACAGAATAGTTTCCAAGTCGGGAACGGTTTCTTCTACACGAGTTTCGTACAGCTGGGCCAGTACTCGGCCTTTGAAGAGGTTAGAGAAAAGCATGAACGAATAGGCTGAGATCAACAAAATCATCATCTTGCCGCCGTACCGCTTGCCCGTGATTTTAGTCACGATTTTGGCCAGCAAACTGAGCGAAACCCAAGTGAAAAAGAGTGCCAGCCACGAAAACCGGTCAAAAACGTCTAGCAAAACAAAAGCTCTAGGGGCTAGTTTTGTAGGTCTCAGCAAGAAGGCCACATTCAGCTGTAAGATACTGTAGCTAAAGTGGAAATAGTTACGACGGACGGAAGTTTCAGCCCAGGCCACTGCCTGAGTTGTTAGTTGGTCAGTTTCAACCAAGCGAGCAGCTCCGGACCACATGTTGGTTGTGTTATTGAGAATTCCAATAGATTCAGCTGACCGATAGACAACGGTTCGGTAGGGCGTCCGCATGGTCAGAAGCACGGAGAAAAGAATTTCGGCCGTCGCGCCTGGATGGGTGCATTTTGGACGCGGTTGGAAACTTTCAAGGCCGCAAGGAGTTAGGTCAAAGTCGTTCGGAGGAAAGACAGCTATTTTGAAGGCTGCCATTTGAAGCGTATACGCAAGTGTATACTGTACGTAAGAAGAGAGTGATGCCGGCCCACTCAAGTGCAATGTTTGCCATTTAATTAAGTGCTTTTAATTTTGTCCAACGCAAATAGTGTGGGCAGACACGTAATTGAACCCCATTTGGCTTTGTGTTCAGGCTTATACAGCTAAGTTACATAGGCTACGACACCAAAGTTTACTTGTTGGTAGTTCCAATCGACCGAAACGAAACTCTGCCCTGTTGTTCCAAACACATAAGGTCAGGAGAGTCTTCTGCCCACACCAGATGCAGCCGACCGAACCTCCGAGATAATGTTCGCCACCAGCTAACATTGCCTGCTACTAAACAGCTATACTTAAAGCTAACGTTTTAGCCAAAACTATTGATTTTTGTCCCGATACACTTAAAATTTTGTAGGGTGTGGACCAGAATCCCTTCCTTGTCGAACAGGGCCCGTATTCATAAAACAATTTAGGACGTAGGATTTCCTAAATCTGGCCGTTTAGGACGCCGCGCGGGCCGTAGGACAATTCATAAAACTTTGCTTAGGATGGCCGCTCTCAGGAAATCCTACGGCGTAGGAAGAAAATCTTAGGTAGGTCGCGAGCTACCTACGGCCGCTTAGGACGTAGGTTTTAGCGTGCGTTGCATGCGTTAAACACTCTTGGTTGCCTGTCTACCAATATCTCAGCTAGAAAACATAATTATTAACTTGAAATTAGTAGTAAACATTTAAATAGTCATGTTTTCATTGAAAATGAAGTGTTCTTAGCTTTTTACTTTCATAACCGTTTGCTCTGTATTATTGAAAAAACGGCTAAATTACGGTTACAGAACAGAAATGATTACTTCTAGACTCAAACTTGGGCTTCCGGTCGGTGCCAACAACAAAACATGAAGTCAGATTTGAATTTCCCTCCTAAACATGTCGCGTGGCGGTGGCTCAAACCGCTAATAAAAGGCGCTTAGGATTTCCTACGAGTATGATATCCTAAACTGCTTTATGAATAGTCCTATCATACGGCGTAGGATGTCATGCTCATAGGATATCCTACGGCCAAATAGGACGTCCTAAGCGCCTTAGGTTGTCCTAAGCTTAGGATATTTTTATGAATACGGGCCCAGATGTATACAGACGACAACTATCCTAAAACTTTTATTCTACAAACAGCCTAACTATTTATGTTAATCGGCTTACTGAAATGCAAACAGCTTCAACATACTACAAAGCACTACATAGTGTATAGCCAGACTGAAAGGACACAGATTAGAAGAAGGATCGTCGCGGACAGGGACAATACTGGGCATCCTTTCCTGGTGGACCCGGCGGTCCTGGAGGCCCGGGTCGTCCCGGTTGTCCTTCGTTACCTGCAAACACCAACACTAAGTCATAAAAATCGAATATACCAAAAATACCGGAAGATCCAGGGGGTCCAGGAGGTCCAGGATTTCCAGGGTTTCCTCTATTTCCTGGATTTCCTGGCTGACCGGGTGGTCCTTTGTTTCCTGGTGGTCCGTTCGAACCGCGTGGACCTAAACGTGCATACTGTAGTTGTCTGCCTTTAAGTGATGTTTACCGGGTTGTCCTTTGCTTCCTCGCGTTCCCGGTTGTCCTGGACGGCCGGGACCGCCTGGATTTCCGCCATTTCCGGCATTTCCCCGTTCTCCTGGTGAACCGGGTCTGCCAGGAGGTCCGGGATTGCCAGAATTTCCGGGTCTGCCCGGATTGCCAGGACTGCCCTGTAAAATCATTTTAGTCTTGCTTTATATGAACCTAGTCACAGAAAGAAGATACATACGTCGGGCCCAGAGTTTCCGGGTCGACCCGGCGGTCCGGGCGGGCCACCGGGACAAGAACGACATCGACCGTCTGCGCTAAGACTCACCTAAATGTTCAGTTATGAGCTCCGAAAAGTCGACTTTTTCTATAGGCTCTGGCAGTGGCGTATCCAGGGGGTGTAGGGTGTGTACACCCCCCTTTGCGGTGGAGGTAGGAAGAAAAAGTCTGTCAAAAATATAAGAAACTAATGAATTATGTACCAAAACTGTCTATTTTGTGCTCAGAATGCCTTCTAAATGCGTTTTTGAAGGCCAAATTTTCAAAATTTTCTCGCCCTGGTCGGGCAGAAGCCCAACCAGGCCATTATAAACTATCAAAACTTGTAATTTCTGTTAATTTTAAGCTCGGAATGCGTTTTAAACGCGTTTTTGAAGGCTAATTTTGCTAAATTTTCTTACCCTGGTTGGGCAGCGGCCCAACCAGGCACTTTCAAAATTTTACACCCCCCCCTTTCCAAAATCCTGGATACGCCACTGGGCTCTGGTTGATTTAAAAGTCGTAAAACCATACCGGTGCAGTGTTACCAGGGTATCCAGCGGTTCCAGGTTCTCCAGGAGGTCCCGGTTGTCCTAAACGCACCACTCGTTTTACCTTAGCTAGCATGAGTTGTTTGTTCTGTATATTTACCATCCAGTCCAGGTTCGCCCGGCGGCCCGGGTTGTCCGAGCGGGCACCCACGCTGTCCGTCGCAAGCTAGAAATGAAAACTTAGAAATTGACTTTTCCCCGTCAACTTACAGCACTGTCCGTACGCCTGTCGTTTGGCAATGCGCGGTCGCGGCACCACACTGCCCGAGCTGACTGCGATCTGTTGGTGGATTTCGTCCGAAATTGTCTATAAAAGAGGATAAAAAAGCAATGTACAAATATAAGATGGCTACTCTAAATTCAGTTATGTCAACTTGGACCAGTTCGTTGATGTCAGAGATCTTCTGCACCAACATGGGCGTCGAAATCATGCAAATTAGAACGGACAGAAGCGACAGACCGGTGGCCGAATAGGCTGCGATGTGGATCGACATGGCTAGGACAGGTCAGCTGAAACGATTTCGGATTGACTCAAATTTTGATCTTATTTGTCCATTTTGATTTCACTGTTTTGTTGTTGTTTTCGTTTTCTCTAAACGTAGAATACAGCTTAGTCTTGTAAACTTCGCGATGTCGCGTGGAAAAAATATTTTAGCTTAAACTGATTGATACAGTTACATTCCCTTGACGCATGGCCTACGTACGTACAGTATGTGCCAGACGTAAAACGTACCGACAAGTAGAGTAGAGACCCAGTTACACTGACAGCCGGGAGGTTGTTGTTTCACTTATTTAAAGAGGCCATCAGCAAAATAGGATAATTTGTCACTAATTTAAGGGCGGTTTCAGTGCAATCAGACCGTGACCTAAAGGCGAGGCGTCAGTTCGGAGCCGCGAAACGTCAAAAAGCGTTAGATTTGCTTGGAGATGCGACTGAAAACCAGATAGAGTTCACCCCTGAAGTGAGAAAAACCTGACCGTAAATAATGTAATAAAACACTCAAAAACGACTCTGCGTTGCCTGCGGCCTGAGAACGATACTGTGCGCTGTTTCCGCGTATAAAACTGCAAACAAACTAATCAACTTGCACTCAAGGAAAGTTTACGTTGCTACGTAATTTGAAATCTGTTTTCTCACAGCGAGTTTTGTCCTAAAGATTTTTCTGTTGTTGGTCATGATTTGAACCGACAGGCGCGCTGACACTCAAAGCAAAAACAATGCTGCTCGAGCGCGACTGTATGTTCTTCAGCACACACTTTACACACACGTGATGTGTACCGTATAGTGCTGTTTATAGTACCCGGGGTACTATTAAACATAGGGGGTATACCCCTCCCCCTCGGGGTAAGGGGGTATACTCCTCCCCTTGGCAGACCATCCCCCCCCTCCCCCCACCCCCACCCCCTCCCGGAGGGAGGAAATTTTCGCTTATTTAAGGCAAAATAGGCGTTTTTTGGCTTTTTTCGGGGACCCCCCCTCCGAGGTCTCCAGACCCCCCTACCCCCTCCGGATTTTTCCGGCCCATGTATGACTATAAACGGCACTTAGTGCCGTTTATAGTACCCGGGGTACTATAAATGGAGATAGATTTTTATTCTGAAATGAGCTGTTATAAATACAAAACGTGCGAAAAATACAGTACTTTTGGAGGGAAACCTTGTTTGTATGAAGAAAAACAGTAGATAATGCAATCATAGAGGTTCTGATGTATGTACATAACCTATTTTTTTACATCAAATCGGTAATTTGAGCAAAGAACTTCACATACTATTGTTAGTTTCTTATAGAGCAGATTTCGTAGGTGCCATTTATAGTACCCGGGGCCGGGTACTATAAATGGATTCAATTTTATTTTCGCAAAACCCTAAGTGCCATATAGTACCCGGGTACTATAAGCAGCACTATACGGTATGTACACTAGGAGTTTTGGGTTACCCGCCAGGTGGAAAGGCCAAACCCCCTTACCCCTGCTGCCCCCATAGAAACATTTTTTAACATTTTTATGACCTCCTGCTCGAAAAATTGAGCACTTCCAGGGTGTAGGGGCCCCAATAAGAACATGAAATCATCAATTTTTAGCTTAAACAGGCGCATAAAAAACGTTTGGTAATCGAATTTAGCGCTTCCACAATTGCTGATGGAAATGATGGAATGGTGGAAAGGTGGTTTTAGATTATTTTTATATTTTATGATTGTCTTAGCTGTAAAGCGCAATTTAGCGGATTAAAATTGCAATTATTATTTAATATGACTGTACTACCGAATTTCTCCGAAAATAAGCCGCCCAAAAACATTTAGTTTTAAAGTTTTCTGTGCTTTTGTTCTATGTTCTATGGTGCATGATTTGTCTAGTACTAACGTAAGTGTTATCTCTAAACTTGCAAAACACCAGAGGTAGTCAATCATTGAATGCAAGTAAACAGTGACTATAGAAGCTAAGTACGCGGTGGTTTGTAATACAACCAAACATAAATTTTACAAGAGTTATACCGTATGTACAAAACGTGTTGCATTAACGTTCGGAAATAGTCAATTTAGGCTTTCTTTTTACAGTCCTTGTCGTTCTTGCGTCGGTCGGTTATGTCGCGTCCGTTCTTGTCGTGACCGACCACGCACAGACATCCCTTTGGTCGAGGGTAGCAGTTCTCCAGATAACCTTTGAACCGGTTGTTCAGCTCCTGAACCACTTTGTCGTAATCGGCTTTGTATTCAGCTCGAGTCTTCACTCTCGTCCCTCCGACGCGCACCTTCTTTCTCTGTAACCAAAGCAAAGACATTTTTATCTTCGATTACAGACCAGTTTTTTGGCAGCTAAAGTTAGTATAGCCAGGGTTAACCTTTTACAACCAAACTAAAGTAGGCTTTGGTGAAGACCTAAGTAAGTAAAATGACCCTTACCAACTGGCAAATGCTAGTGCGGCTATGTTTGTACGGTTAAACGACTGTATTTTGAGAAAACTTACTGTACCTCAGGCCGAGCTAAGGCAGTGACAGCAATTAGCGCCAGTAAGACCACAACCAGCAGAGTTCTGTTCATTCTGGTGCAGTTCAGTCAGTACAGCAAATCTGGTTAGCAGGTTAGGTTGAGTGGCGAAAGAAAGCAGCAGACCCAGGCTTTAGGTATGATAATGAAAGCAACCGGCTCTTTAAATACTAGCAGTGTTTGTTGAAAGACTGCAAACAACGGGCTACCTTTACAAACAGTCTGCTTTATCAGTTTCCTCTGACGTGCAAATCGAGCTGGTATGAACTTTTGGCAGGATGTTGTAAATCACCGACCCTTAACTTAAGTAAACTGTCTGCAGTAATACACGTAGGACAGATTAGATTGCAGACTTTTGCCGCCAAACTAAAAACTTTAAACATCTTCGGTGGTTCACTTGCTAAAGGCTGTGCTTTAGGTTTGGCCAAGACAAAGTCTGAGCACAGAACAGAACTATCTAATTAGTTCTGAGGACTGGGAAACGTCCAAAAATACAAAAGGATTTAATGGATACATGGCTACGTGGCGCCATTTATGACTAAAAGTGGGGAGGCGTCCCATTTTTCGCCATAGATGGCTGTGCTGTTGAGGAGCCTTAGCCATAGAAGGCCAAAGAGCCATCTAAAGCTAAGTAGAAAACTATGGTTATAGCCATCTGTGGCACACTGTAGCTATAGTCAGAAAGGTAAGTCATGTTAAAGGAATGCTCCTGTTTTGGCTTAGTCTCTCTGACTGACGGTTAATGGTGGCCACACAAATAGACACCAGCTACTTACGACTGCAGAAATTAATCCCGTTGCGCCAAAGCTGTCCGATGCGGTAGTTTCGGGAGGAGTAGGGACCTCTCCCGAAATATTGGCTCAACGCGGTAGGACGGCCGCCTCAGAATGAAGCATTATTATGTATTTTTCGTGCCGGCACCGTTGGTGTAGGGGTTTAGGCCGAAAAAAAAAGCCACTATGCACGTGATCGTGCGTTCATCTACTCGGTAGGCAAGTTTCTTGCCGCAAAGAATTGGTGGTCGGCACAAAGCCCAACCCAGGCCACCGAAGCTGGTGACAGCGAGTAGGTAAATGGGAACCGACTGGAGCTGCCGTTGCACCTAAAGCTACATACAACAGCAACCACACATGTGTTGGGACATACGGGAACGGGGACAGCTAACAGACCCGCCTGGACTGACACCGAACATGTGTGCCGGCTAGTAGCGAAGGAATGGCAGGATGTGGGTGTGCGTGATGGGCCCGCAGTATGGCCTAACGCAGGGGCTACGACGGCCCCGCCCGGACAATCCATCCAACCGTCCATGTATTTTTCCTAACGATCTAATTAGTCATCGATTCGATACCGGTGCAATAGACGTCGATTAACCTGTCAGTGGTACCATACATACAGGGTGGGGCACGGTAAGTGTTCCACGTTTGATTTATTGTAGCTCGCCGCTGCATGAATCGATTTCAATAAAACTTTGCACTAATATGGTCCCATGTCTAACTTAGATGTGTGAAAAGTTTGAGGAAGATCCAGCAAAAGATGTCGTTTTTATTCAACGAAACATTACATCATTGGTTTTCAAAGTGGCCCCCATTTTGAGCGATACATCTGGTGCATCTGTCGGCAACCGAACGACAAATTCGAGAGCACAAATCGGCATCAAACTGATCAAAGGCATTTTCGATCGTTTCCTTCAATTCTTCCAAGCTATTCAACGGTTGAGCGTAGACAGTTTCCTTCACGATCCCCCAAACGGAGAAGTCGATGTGGGTGAGGTCTGGGGACCTTGGCGGCCATTCTATCGGCCCTCTCCTGCTTGAATACGCTTGACGAATCCAAGCCCAAACGCTGACTTTCAGCCATTTTCTCGATATCAGGTCATCAATTATTTTGAACTCTGTAGCGATTTGAGTCGAGTTTAGATACAGTAACTTCCTTGATTGTCAGGGAAATCAATGTGAATGCCTTTGCCCTTGTAAAATTAGCATGCAGCAAGGGACACCATTGAAAGTTGGCACACATCTAAGTTAGACATGGGACCATATTAGTGCAAAGTTTTATTGAAATCGATTCATGCAGCGGCGAGCTACAATAAATCAAACGTGGAACACTTACCGTGCCCCACCCTGTAGAAGTACAGGTAGGTGGAAAGCAGTGCCAAATGTTGTTCACTACCCTCACCTTACTATACCGCCCCAGTGGCTTGGTTTTTTGCGTCCGAACTGAAAATCGATAACCAACATAGGAAACTGAAATAATCGATGGATGGGGCCAGCGCAGCTCATTTTTTTAAACATCTTATACCTTTCGGTCGTTCGGAACCGTTCGTCAGTTACGTTTTTTAGAATCTTGAAAATTAGCACTCCAATTGCGCCGATCAAACCTGTGCAATCACTCCTTACGTACAATCAGTGATCTGCACGAGACATGCCATCCGCTGAAGGGTTTTGTGGCATTGAACCTTGGAGCACAGAGCGAAGGATTCAAGAAGGTAGTGTATTTCCAGCGCTAAAATATTCCTTAAAAATCAGTTTACATTATATTTTTCTTCTCTTAATATGAATTGACAGTAGACATTGGCTTGTTTCGTGCGTGTTATCTTAGATTTGCTTCACATCCGCCGAAGAGGGAGGGTGAGTTGGAAAAATCTAATGTCTTGTCTGGTGAAAGCATCTTGTTGATGGAGCTCATAATCCACATGGGTTAGCCACAGGACTCTGTGTCTGTGTATGATGACAACACAAGTTGTATCGACATCCACAGCACCAGAGACATCGAAGGCAGCCGAGGGATTCAATTCTTAACATTCGTGCGAAAGTTTTGCGCATTTGGTTTGGTTGAAGGCGAAATGACGGGCGACCTGTGAATTTCCAGATCAGTATTTAGCACGGTCAAGATTTATTTAGTGAAAAACGCACAAAATTTAACAGGCAGTCATTTAGCGTACACGACCACCAACAAATGGGTAAAACGAGGGAGAGTTAAGTGGACATAAGCACAAGGTTCCCTTTAAAAATTTATGGATAAGATTCCAGTTACCGTAATTTATTTGCCAAGCGATTTCGATTAGATAACAAAATTTTTTTGCAAATCGTGTTGTTCCAATTTTAAATGCTCTTGCTGAAGAGCTTGTAATGTGCTCCTTCAATTTTGGCATTTTGGTTAGGTTCAGTAAAAGTTGAATTAAAAGGATACTTGAGGGTACGGTACTTGAATGAAGCCGGTAAACCGGCCCCGTCCGCCCGCATCTGATCTGATCCATGTTTTCTTTTTTGCTGTTCTTTTTGTTCTGTTCTGTTCGTTTACTGCCTATTCGGTTCGTACATATAAACTTCCTCTCTCTCTTTCTCTCTTGCTAAAAATCAGGTGAGCAATCGTGGGGCGGGCCCGGTATAGGGTCTGCCTTGCGATACGACTGTTGCCTGCGTCTGCAGTGTTTGTGTAGTGGTGTAAGCAATCTATAATACACAGTTACTAGTGTAGAGTTCGTCTCCTGTTAATGATTAATCTGGTGTAGGTACACGTAATAAAGTAAAAAACTTTTGGTACGAAACGAACCGTGCAGATCATCCGCCGAAAGGCGAGGTGACATTGGATTGGGGAGGGGAGGTTTGAGCCCGGCCAATGGGGACTGACTTAGGAATCCCGCAGGTAAAATAGTACTTAAAAATCGCTAAAATTGTTAATTTTGGCTCAGATACAACAAAAAGTTGCCCAAAAATTGGTTCCGAGGAAATCGGAAAGGCTAGAAATATTTAAACCCTCTGTTACAGGGATGTGGAGCAGCTCAGCTTCTCTTTGGGCGACTTTTAGCGGGAGATTGATGTGACGGCCGCTGACGCACACTTTACAAAAAGAGAGACGACGCAGTGACGCGACGTGCTACGCAAAAACATCAAATGTGAACGAGTCGAGAAAGAAGTGAGCGAGTGTGTCGGCGGGGCAAGTCATCATCGGCCTAAAACCAGATGACTGATGTCAATGTGTGTGTGTGACGTTTGACGATCAATTTCAAATGTTTGCATTGAGCGGGTGAGTTTAGTTGTGTAGAACGAGAAAGCCTGAGGTTGTTGTAACCCGAGAATTATTGGCACAAGCTCGGCGCGAGAGGAGAGAGAGAGAGAGCGTCGTGGAGGTTGCCTTTGCCGTTTTGTGTGGCGACGCGCTGTGTACTTTGCTTGTCAAAAGTCGACTTTTCAATGGCAAAAGCGGCTCCGCGCGCCGTCCTCCCCGCAAGGACGATTTATATGTCGATTCCTTATTATTTCTTCTGCTGACAGGCCGCGCTGCAGTGGTTTTTCCCGGCCGGCTGTTGTTCTTCTTGTGCACGCACGGCACAACTGACGTTTATTCATTGGATTTTAAATGCCGCAAACGCCCAATGTAGTCTCCCAGTTGGCCGCAGGCCGATAAGATCGGGAAACACGTTTTATTCGCTGTTTACTTTTTGGCTTGTTTTGTTACCTTTCTGTCGTGTAAGATTTGGCGACCTTTTTTGTAAGTAGGCAAAATCGGCGTACCTTTTTAGTTCAGTCTACTTTATTACCTCCTGTAAATAAGTAGAGCGTAGTTGAGACCATACTGGGCTATAGATCGTTTGGCTACTAAGGCTCTAACCTTTATGTAGGTACGTATCGAATTTTAACTCCGCTATCTTTATCGAAAAACTGTAGTGAGCGTGGATTAACAACTTTCACTGACAGTACATTCATACATGGGCCGGGGGGGTAAGGGGGGGTATACCCCTCGGCCGGCCATACCCCCCTCGGCCGGCCATACCACCCCCTCGGCCTCCCACCCCCCCTCCCGGAGGGAGAAAATTTCGCTTATTTAAGGCAAAATAGGCGTTTTTTGGCCTTTTTTTGGGGGGGGGGGCCCCCCCCCCCCCCGAGGTCTCAACCCCCCCTCCGGATTTTTTCGGCCCATGTATGAGTACATTCTAAATGGTTTACAACTCTTTTTAGAAAAACGATTCTTAGCTAAATCCAAAATGTTATATATTTTAGCATACGTGGGCCGGGAATAATCGGAAGGGGTGGGACAAACTTAGATAGGACCCCCTCTGTCTCTCATACCCACTCGCTGAAATATTTTTCGCTCTTTTTAGGCAAAACGGTGATTTTTCGACTTTTTGGAATCCCGGAGACGACCTCCAGGTCCCTCACGATTTTTCGGAATGCGTGTTCCACCTGAACAAAGTAGTTTAGCAATCAGTGGCAGACATGGGCTAGCCTTTCCACTGAGGAGGTGGTATAAATTTTCAAGTCCTGCTGCGGGAGCTGAGTGAGGGGGTGGCGGAGGTTGATGTGGGGTTCAGGTGATGGTAAGCAATAAAGCCACATTTATTACTAAAAAATCAAAGGTTTTGGCTTATTTTTCGTTGAGTGGTAATAGAAGCCTACGCTTACGAAATGCATACATGGACCGGGGTTAGGAGGTTTCCCCTCCCAGCCCCTCGGCCGGTCATAGCTCCCTCCCGGTGGGAGAAAAATTTCGCTTTTTAAGCCAAATAGGCATTTTATGGACTTTTTGGGACCCTTCCCGAGACCTCCAGACTCCAGTCCGGGTTATTCCGGCCCATACATGGAAATAACCAACTAATATAAGAATTATTCTTGTTTTTAGTTGAATGCATCCAGAAAAATCGGAGTCAGTGTCAGATCATTGGTTGAAGGGAGAGCGGCAGAGTGTGCTGTCGCTGGGAGGTCGAGGTAGAGTGCCGTTCGAGGTGTCGGGAGGAGCGGCGGAGGCGCAGTTTGCGTGTGTTGGTCAGCTGCGCAGCGAGAATCTCAGTTATTTGCGAGGAGACCACCGCATTCAGTCGGGTGAGATCATCCTCGAAGTTCAGGGAAAACGAGTGGCCGGACTGACCAAGACTGACGTGGCTCTCTGGCTGGCTGCCTCTTGTCAGCGCTCCAATACTCTCAGCTTATCTACCGTTGTGCCAGGTAATATAAATGCATCCGCTATGATTCTAGGTCGTGGCCTAGTCAGTGCTAAAACGCTAAACCGTTAAGTTGAAATGGCTTGAAACGCAAATTAGAGCTAAAATGCAGCTAAACCTTTTACAGACAGTTTTAGTTGCTGTAAAAATGAAAGTTATAAACAAAAGTTGGACATTGTTGCTTCCCAGAATATTCGGAGCGGTGTCCGATCCGAGAATGGGGCTTAGTTGTTGGGACAGACATTTATTTGAAAGTTTCCCGGGTCAGGAAATCAGGAACCGATCCCAAACAGAAATTAATGTGTTTAATGATCATAATTAATTATAGATTAACGAATTCTATCGATAAATATCGATTATCGAAAAAATTTTTGGCAAAATTCCAAAATTTCAAAATCGTCCAAAATGGTCATGTCATATCATTTAAAAGCCCTTCGCCTGACGAGTCTAATGATCACTAAATCAGCATAGAGCAAGCTCCGGGGGGCCTGTTTTTCCAATTATAAAAATACCCCTAGAGATACATCAGTATAGGCACGCTCCGGAGGGCCTGTTTTCAAAATATAAAAATACCCATAGAGGGGCGCATCAGTATAGGAACGCTCCGGAGGGCCTGTTTTTCAAATATAAAAATACCCCTTGGGGGACGCATCAGTATAGGCACGCTCCAGAGGGCCTGTTTTAAAAACATAAAGATACCCCTAGGGGACGCATCAGTATAGGGCACGCTCCGTAGGGCTTGTTTTAAAAACATAAAAATACCCCTAGGGGACGCATCAGTAAGGGGCACGCTCCGGAGGGCCTGTTTTCCAAATATAACAATACCCCTAGGGGTACGCATCAGTATAGGGCACGTTCCGGAGTCGTGTAGTCATAAGAAAGCTAATTAATTAATATATAGTCCATTTCTGACCTTCTCTGATTCCCCCCCAGCTACACCTAACCCAGTTTCCCTATACCAGAATTGGGGTTGAAAAGTGGTCTGTTGGGGGTAGTTAAAATCCGAAAATTTTGCGGGTGTAGGTGGGGTGGGGGTCGCAACCATTTTGGGTGGGTGGGTCCAGGAGGGAATGTCTGTTTCAGGTAGGTGGGGGTCCTATATACCTAAATTTTAACACTTTCCACGTAATTATATCAAAGTTTATAATTCAATAAGAATGAAAGAGGGGCCGGGGCTTACCCCTGGCTGGCCGATGCAAGGTATCGAACGTCCAACAAACCCCCTCACGGAAATTTCTTTTATTAAATTTTTGCGATTTCTACAATTTCAGGCACTAAAATTTCTAAAATATACTCTAAACCAGCAATTTTAGCTGTATTTGAGCGCAAATTAGCGATTTTTGACGATTTTTTGCCATTTTGAGCATTTTTTAGCGTCCAAACGCCGGTACGCTACTATTAGGCGATGCCGATTAGGCGATGCCGATTAGGCGACGCCGATTAGGCGATGGTACTATTAGGCGACAAAAAACATTAATAGATAATAGTACCAATTAGGCAGCCCTTCGGAATCAGTCAAGGGTCAATGTTCAGCTGTAAGCCTACTGTAAATGCGCTATTTTTAACTGTGCATGGCTAAGTGGCACTAAAATCATGTCTCGTTTATCTTGTAACTCGTTAACTTATACCTAAACAAGCCACCTGCCCTGACTGTTTCTAACTCAGATTCTGGCATTTGCCCCTATTCTCCAGCCTGCGTGGGTCGTTTGGGGGGGTCGAGCCCAAGTTGGGGGGTGGACAAACCCCCGGACCCCCCGCGGCCCATGTATGGGCCTGCCGGTTTGGGAGCCGCGGCGATTTTGATGTGTGGGGTCGGCTTCAGGTGGGTGGGTGGGTGGGTGGGGTTGTTTGGGGGGTAGAGCCCAAGTTGGGGTGTGGGCAAACCCCGCCCGGACCCCCCGCGGCCCATGTATGGCGACATATGCAGAAATGTTTTTTTACTCTATTAATGAGTGCTCCGTGAGTTGGAATTTATCCATCCGTGGTGTTGCATTTATTTTTTAAATGAGTCCTTGAAATTGGTTTGCTATTTTGTTACGCTTTGTTTTAATTGCTGTTATGCTGTTTGTATTGTTGTGCTATGTTTTAGTGGTACCCTATGTAGCCATACGGACTTATAGAAAAAAATTATTCCTGTCGCCTAATAGTACCATCGCCTAATAGTACCGCTAAATCGCCTAATCGGCCTCGCCTAATCGGCATCGCCTAATCGGCATCGCCTAATAGTCCTGCTTCGTCCAAACGCTCCTAGAATTTAAGCTCAGATCCCCCGGCCGGCGCCAGACTCCCCAACCTCCTCCCTTCGGCGGATGACCTTTTACATGTGTGCTCTAAGGCTATATTTGTGCGTAAGTCTAGCTATTTATGCAAAAATTAGAAATTATTTTGAATTATACTGAGACATTTTGGTCCACACTGTGAAATTCATTCAGGTTTCTGTTTAATGTGCAAGATTGGCCTTTAAGAATTGCGAAACACTCTGCACTCGATACCGGTTGCTTTCCACTGAATTAATTTCTAAGAGACGTGAGTTCAGAAGAAATTATGCATATATGGGCCGGAGGGGGTTCTGAGGTCTTCTCGGGGGTACCAAAAAACGCCCATTTTGAGTTAACAAAGCGAGAACTTTTCACTCTGGTGGGGGGTATGGCCGGCCGAGGGGGTAAACCCCCAACCGGGCCGGCCCATGTATGATTTTATGTAATGAATATGTTCAATAGAAATCGAAACTTATGAAATTAGCTAAATACGGACTGAGTATTTAATTTTGTTGAGAACATTGTGCTTGACATTCGTCCGCTCCCTCACTCGGCAGTTAGTGACATTGCGTATAAGTAGTAAGGGGCGGTATGCTGGAGGGGCAGTGACGTCACTGCCTCTCGCCTCGAGATAAGCCGCGCCGGCTAGAGACTCCGCCCCCTTACGACTCCGCCCCGCTCGGGAGTTTCAAACAGCAAAAACCGTCGGTTGAACTTTCGCACACGGGCCGACGGTCTTACCAAATTTCCCAGCCTTCGCCCCGGCGGATATGTTATGAAAACTCAAACTCTGCAGCCTTTTTGCTCGTACGTACGTTGTTAAACAAATTGCTACTGCTTTTTGCTCAGTAGGAGCTCATACATCAACTTGCTACTGTTTTTTGCTCACCGCTAAACGGTGTCAGCCAGCGGATATGTTGTGAAAACGGCAATGTTGTTTAGCGCCAGCTGCAGGCGAGCTTGACTTTTTGCTTCTAGAGATAAGCGCCGACCGACTGAATACCATGTCTGACACCAATCCCTACTACGGTTTTATTAACACCAACACAAAGAGGTCGCAGTGGGCGGCCAATATTTTAAAACACCTTCCACTCAGAATTAGTCAAATATCATAATTTGCCAGCTGGTCTATCTCCGTCAAGTTGGGGCTTGAGTTTTAAAACTGAAGTTGTACTTTTTGGCGCGAAATTCAAACTTTCAGAATTGGAAACTTTGGTCAATACTTTTGGGGGCCAACTAATAAATAAATTAGTGTGTAGTTGTTCTCTGGTTTTTCTAATCCGACTTGGTTTTTTGAGTCAGGTTTGTTATAATCAATAAGTAATAAGTACAATAGCTAAAAATAAACGTGAAAATAATTAATAATTAAAAAGAAAATATAAAAATATAGAAATACAAGAAGAAACATGTTTAGAATCGACGCTCCAGTCAAGAGAGAACATTATCTGCCAGAGGATTGGCTGCCAATTCGTGAAAAACCCTGAGGATTTCGAGATTCAAATTCCCGACCCTAGGATTTACAAAATCTTACAAAGATTATCGATCTTCCATCGATCTTCTCGATCTTTTACAGAGATTTCACCGGTATTGCGCTATTTCCCTATAGTTTGGGCAGCTGTACATATCGCTGGTGTACATGTTGACTATATCGCAGCCAGATAACACCAAGATTACTGAAATCGCACTCAGCATTGCCAATTTTGCAATAAGATTTCACTGGTATTGCACTATTTCCCTATAGTTTGTGCAGCTGTATAAATCGCTGGTGTACATGTTGGCTATATCGCACTATGCCAGATCGAGATTACTGAAATCGCACTGAGCATTGCCAATATTGCAATAAGATTTCACTAGTATTGCGCTATTTCCCTAACTTTCACACACTATTTTGCTAACACTCTCATGTAAACTCGTCTGGTTTATGTTTCAGTATAAAAACGCAGATTTTTGACAAATTGCACATGTTTGTCTTATCAAGAATGGGTGACAGTAAAATCGATTTGGCAGAACTCATTGGAGAGGTAATCGACAAGTCTGTAAAAGAAATGGGCAAGGAGAAAATACCCAAAAAACGAAAGCAGCCAACAAGGTCCAACACTAAGAAATGGTCGAAAATCGAGAAAACCAAGAATGAGGTGGAAACGAAACTGTTGAACCACACAGCTGTTGAAAAGCCGGAGATGGAAGAAGACAGTGAAGCCCGTTGCTGCTGTGCGATCTACATTTATGTATGAATAAAATCATTTTATTTGTTGTTCAGATCGTTGCAGAATTTGTTCAGATCGCGCAGAGAATTTCCCTAAATTTTGAATTTCCCGCCAAAACGTTACTGGAATTTTACCAAACAATCAAAAAGTTCAGTCAACATCTTCCTCTTCAGCTTGTTCTTCTTCATTCTGCTCTTCTTCAATCTGCTCTTCATCCATTTGCGCTTCTTCTTCATCAGTGAGCGCTTGCTCAATTAGATTTTTATTCTCACGAATAAACTTTTTTACCAGAAACTTGCGCTCATCCCAAGCTTTCTCAATCGCCTCCTCCTCACCGAGATCTTTTTCCATATAGTTATTAGCAGTATTCAAGATAACAGTGTACACCTCATCTTCATCTTGGAAATATGTCGCAAACTTCAGTTTTTCCTGAAGTGTCTCTCGCAACTGGTCCAAAAACTCACTGAACAACGGTTCCTTCAGTAGTCCTTCATAACTTTTTAAATTCATGTTGTCAAAAGTTTCTCTAAGCAAAAATACCCAGTTCTTCTCTCCTTCAGTGGGCTCTGACTGGTCAGACTCTGATTCGATAGACTCCGATTTGTCAGATTCTGTTTGTTGGCTTTCAAACTCTTCATCGGCTGGAATCATTTCGTGTTGAAGTCTTTCATGGCGGCGACGGTTTGATGCAGAAGATAACTGAACACCACACGTAGGACAAATACATGGATCCATTTCAACGCCACATCCAAATTTTCTATGTACGAAATCAAAAAAATTTCAGATGTCCGTCACCCAATTTTTAACATCAACGTCAAATGCGCGACATCTTTTAACGTCAAACGTTGCCGCACATCTTATGGGACTGATCAGTCCCACGTGTGCAACAAGGGGATATAAAGCAAGACATTTTCTCTAACAGTCAGTTTGTTCTGTTGTTGGTTTGCTGTGCGGTTGCAACAGTTAATTTGTAGTGCCGTTGAAATGGATCCATGTATTTGTCCTACGTGTGGTGTTCAGCTATCTTCTGCATCAAACCGTCGCCGCCATGAAAGACTTCAACACGAAATGATTCCAGCCGATGAAGAGTTTGAAAGCCAACAAACAGAATCTGACAAATCGGAGTCTATCGAATCAGAGTCTGACCAGTCAGAGCCCACTGAAGGAGAGAAGAACTGGGTATTTTTGCTTAGAGAAACTTTTGACAACATGAATTTAAAAAGTTATGAAGGACTACTGAAGGAACCGTTGTTCAGTGAGTTTTTGGACCAGTTGCGAGAGACACTTCAGGAAAAACTGAAGTTTGCGACATATTTCCAAGATGAAGATGAGGTGTACACTGTTATCTTGAATACTGCTAATAACTATATGGAAAAAGATCTCGGTGAGGAGGAGGCGATTGAGAAAGCTTGGGATGAGCGCAAGTTTCTGGTAAAAAAGTTTATTCGTGAGAATAAAAATCTAATTGAGCAAGCGCTCACTGTGCAACATGTACACCAGCGATATGTACAGCTGCCCAAACTATAGGGAAATAGCGCAATACCGGTGAAATCTCTGTAAAAGATCGAGAAGATCGATGGAAGATCGATAATCTTTGTAAGATTTTGTAAATCCTAGGGTCGGGAATTTGAATCTCGAAATCCTCAGGGTTTTTCACGAATTGGCAGCCAATCCTCTGGCAGATAATGTTCTCTCTTGACTGGAGCGTCGATTCTAAACATGTTTCTTCTTGTATTTCTATATTTTTATATTTTCTTTTTAATTATTAATTATTTTCACGTTTATTTTTAGCTATTGTACTTATTACTTATTGATTATAACAAACCTGACTCAAAAAACCAAGTCGGATTAGAAAAACCAGAGAACAACTACACACTAATTTATTTATTAGTTGGCCCCCAAAAGTATTGACCAAAGTTTCCAATTCTGAAAGTTTGAATTTCGCGCCAAAAAGTACAACTTCAGTTTTTAAACTCAAGCCCCAACTTGACGGAGATAGACCAGCTGGCAAATTATGATATTTGACTAATTCTGAGTGGAAGGTGTTTTAAAATATTGGCCGCCCACTGCGACCTCTTTGTGTTGGTGTTAATAAAACCGTAGTAGGGATTGGTGTCAGACATGGTATTCAGTCGGTCGGCGCTTATCTCTAGAAGCAAAAAGTCAAGCTCGCCTGCAGCTGGCGCTAAACAACATTGCCGTTTTCACAACATATCCGCTGGCTGACACCGTTTAGCGGTGAGCAAAAAACAGTAGCAAGTTGATGTATGAGCTCCTACTGAGCAAAAAGCAGTAGCAATTTGTTTAACAACGTACGTACGAGCAAAAAGGCTGCAGAGTTTGAGTTTTCATAACATATCCGCCGGGGCGAAGGCTGGGAAATTTGGTAAGACCGTCGGCCCGTGTGCGAAAGTTCAACCGACGGTTTTTGCTGTTTGAAACTCCCGAGCGGGGCGGAGTCGTAAGGGGGCGGAGTCTCTAGCCGGCGCGGCTTATCTCGAGGCGAGAGGCAGTGACGTCACTGCCCCTCCAGCATACCGCCCCTTACTACTCGTATAGTCAGGTTTTGTCTCGCCGGCGACCTTCTCTCGGCACACTCACTACAAACTTTTTAACTGGATTTTGAGATTGCTATCACTTGTTCGGGTTGTGCATTAAAAGAGGCGAGCTGGCAGGCAGGTGTTCTATGGTGTTCAGATCGTACGACCGACGTAGTTAGTTAAGTTACCTGGCTGAGTGGTTTCAGCCGCTAACCTAGTAGCTGTCAGGCATCTGTTTAGCCGAGATGAAAAATAGCTGTGCATTGTTTTTGCCTGCCCGTGTTGATTTCAGCTGGGCTGCTGCTGCTGCTGCTTCTTAGCAGTGTTCTTACCTGGCGCGCCTAAGGTTTTAGCCAGAATCCCATTTCCTTGGCTAATTGTTTTAGTTTTTTGCGTGTCTGGTTTTAGGTTACCTCACCAAAGACTTGCGCCAGTACCTTGGAATGCGCTTCCCGCATGATTCGGTAGACCACGTGCTGCAAGATACGATTCGCGACAACGTTTACTTAAAGACTGTGCCTTGTAAGTGTTTTATTTGACTCATTCTTGCTGCGGTTGTCTTCCGAAAAGTACAGAATGGCCCAAAAATATTATTATCGCTGGTCTTGAACGAATTGTCCGATATTGTGGCATCTATGTTCACATTTTTGCATTCAAAATTTCGGTATTTTTTGCTTCTTTATCTCTGCAGGTAAACAGAACGTAAAAATTTTTTTCGCACCATTTTGGTAAGAAATTATGATTATTGGTACGCACTCGCTCACAACATCCCCCAGAAACCTTTCTCCCAATCTTTTTTGGCCGTTTTCCCAGTTACACACACCCAACGCTCTTGGTGTAGGAGAAGCGATGTGATGTTTGCGCAATGTTGTAAAGGGTTTGAGCCGGCCGGTGTTGCAATCAAATCTGAATTAGCGCTGCTGGGATGCTTAAAATTTTTGTTGTCAGTCCGGCCTACCAGTCGACGTGCTACTCGGCTTTCGAGGCAGATGTTGGCAAGAGCGCAAACAAAGCCCCGTTCTGGGGGTCTTTCTGTCTGTCATTGTCACACTGGCGCGTAAATCAGCTTCATTCGTAGTTCACGTTAGAAAGGAATTTTGTTTGAAAATATTCAAATTCTTCATCAGTTCATAGGAAGTAATCTGGCATTTCTCGTCGCGTCAGAACTTCACCGAGTTTGCGGGGCGCTGGGTCAAATTGAGTGCTAAAATTTTCAGGTTTAGTGATAGGATTTTGTAGGTTCTTGAAGTCTGCTTAGGCAGGTTGGCAGTGTATAGAAAACTTTTCGAAAAAGGTTAGGGCCAGTATTCCCACAAAAAATCTAAAAAATAAGTTACAAGGAGTAGTTCAAAGTTTGGTCGACTTCAGCCAGAGCGGCCATGTTTCCGCTGCGGTAGCAGTAGTTGGGTGCGGAGAAGATAGTGAGCACTTGCTTTTCATGGCTCCAATAGTATCCCTGCAAACAATGCGCTCGCCACTAGTTTACACTGATGCTTCAGTCTGTTTACCTCCATTGCTATTTGATGTGCTCGAGATATTAAGGACAGGCCGTTGGCGTGGTTGAACGATTCCGATACGTCCTGTCCGAACGTGTACCCGGCTCCTCTCTGCGATATTCCCCAGCCGCCTCGGTCGTCCGGGTCCGACCACAGCAGATCACATAATGGACCCTGAACACAGTCACCATTTAAGGGTAGAGTTTAGACTGTGGGAGGGAAGGCTCAAAATCCCAAGTGGTGGTAGCGAGCATTGAGCCCTAAGTCTACTTGTATCGTACAAAGGTGCAGATGCATCTAACTGACCTCATGTGGTGGTTCCTGAACGCGATCCAATCCTCTGACATGATCTAGCGTATCTATGCTCGGAGACAAACCTCCATGCAGACAAAAGATCTGAAAATTAGCATCAGTCACTGGGAAAAATAGATAATTTAATTTGGATTTTCACTCAAGCTAATGTCAATAATTCTGCAGTCGTTTGGAAATGGACGTTATCTGTTTTCGAAATAGTTGTCGCTGTAACACGGAACATGAAGATGACGCATGGTTAAAAACCAGTAAAGGAATAGTTGATTTGATTTTTTGGCCTGCAGCCAAACTGTAACTTAGTTGTAGTTCACTTCAGTAATAATTGTTCGATTTGATGAACAAAGTTTCATTTTTGCAAGATTAGCTTTTTGCGCGCTTCAGTGTAGGCAGAAAGGCTGAGTTTACAAGCAGTTGCTAATCTTTTGTTACAAATTTGGCCTGAGGCTGCTGCGTGTAGGAGTCATAGGGCAGTCTGCCAGTACACCGGCGTCTAATAGTGGTGGGACTGACCGAACTCAGTCTGATAAGATCTGAGATTCTATCGAGATGGATGACAGGGGTCTGAGGCTTGCGTACCTGGTCTGCTACGAGAGCGGTGGCAGGTAGATAATCGAATACATCAGTGAGGTATCGCCATGCCCTGGGGGCACCGTACTTTCGCAGGCATTCGTCGTAGAACCCGTATACCTGAGTCACCTGTCTGCACTCGTGGTTTCCACGTAGAATTGTCACCCTGTCGGGATATCTGACCTGAAAATTGTGGTCTTGTAACCGTGTTGAAATCATTAATCAATCATTGGATAGGCTGGGATTTTTGTTGCTGTACGTTTGGTACCGCCTGACTTGATTTGGACTATATTTTGACCCCTCAACCCCCTCTGTACATACAAGTCACTGACTGTATAAGCGCCTACGAACGAACAGCCACGTAAAGAATACACATAGATGATGCGCTTGAGTTGGTTATTTTGAAATCTACCTTTAAAGCCAAGAGTAGGCTAAAAGTTTCGAGAGAGTGGTGTCCTCTGTCCACGTAGTCGCCCATAAATAGGTAATTGGTGTCCGGGGGGTTTCCACCCATTCTGAACAGTTCCATCAAATCGTGAAATTGTCCGTGGATGTCGCCGCAAATTGTCACCGGGCATTTGACGTCGACTACATTGGACTCTTTGGAGAGAACTTCTGTCGCCTTAACAGGGACTAGGAGTTAAGAAATACGCAGTAACTGCAATTTTAGTTTACCTTCTCGCACAATAGCTTAACTTGTGCTTCACTGAGCGGCCTGCACTGATAGAGCGTCTCGATCCATTCATCTAAATCGCTGAACTGTTGACCGTCGTTGGGGCCTGTTATTTCCATCATCTTGTAGCTGCGGTGGCTTCTAGCGCTGACTTTAAGCGTCGATACGCACTGGCGAATGTTATCAGAGCAAATAAGCTTGTGTGTTTCAGCGCATTTCGGTCGGCGTGACTCAGCAGGGCGCTGAGCTAGCCGCTTAACACGCTGGCCAAATGCGTCGTGTAGTTTCCGAAACCAACGTGTGATGTACGTTTAGAAGTCAATGTCATTTTTTGCCGTCGCACATGCCCAACGACCTTGCAACTAACGGTCTAACACATTGGCGACGCTTTGCCTTTATTGGATACGACACTGCGGCCTTTGCTCTCTTCTCTCTCTGTATCGTCGGATCTTTATTGAGCAGTGTCTTTGCCCGTATCTTAGTACTTTTATGGTGATCACACTGTTCTTGGTTGCGGTTTTGCTGGCTCTTTTAGCATTCCTTCGGCAGTGTCACCTGTCATTATTATTCTGTCCGCGCGTTTCTCGGGCTGCCACGACTCCAGAATTAAAATTGCGGTTTGCGCAAGGTTTATTTGTGTCGCAGGATCGAAAACCAGTGTGATGAGACATTGTCCGGCGCTGCTGTTTGCTTTGTGCCGGTGTCTCCATCTTTCGTTGTTTGCCCTGTCCTACCAAGCTTGACAATAAAACTCCCCTACTCTTTCTACCATTGCCCTCAAATGTCACCTCGGACGTAAGCAACCCTTTAAGTCAAATTTGACTTGACTCGCTGCAAGGAAGATTATTGTCGTTTTCCATTTTATGACCGGCGTAGGCGATAAGAGGATTTGGCATTGTTGGTGAAAAGCGCGGTAGGTGGTGGCAAATATGACGCATCCATCAGAAGAACAGGCTGCTTTTTGCTTCAGCTATCTGATCAACGCCCGAGCTGCTGCTTTACAAATGTTGCCTGCTTGTAGTGTTGGGCCTTTTTGACTGGCTGTTGGGCAGCGTTCCCACAACCCGCCCAACGCCGCTCATATTTTGACAGCGTTGCTATAGAAGTGAGGCCGGCGCTTTTCCTGTTCACCTGATTTCTATGTATGACTGACTGCTGCTGTTACTGCTGCTCTTGTCTGATTAGGAATCTCAAAGCACCTGGCCCCGGCTGGTCTTTGCGCCCTGACAAGTAGTGCTTTGCCGAACGGTAAACAGTTGGCCACTTGAGTCTGTCTGCCGTTGATGGCTTGCATTTCTGTGCTCTTTTGCATTGATTTCGGTTGATGCTTCTTGCGGCCAAACATTTCTTGTCGTGTGGTCCCGAGACCTTTGGCCCTGCAAACTCATAATTACCTCTTTTTCAGTTAATCTGCCCCGCCAAATTGGTTTTTGCAGAAATTGGTAGTAGAATAAATCATGAAAATATTCTTGAACTAGACTACAACAACCGGTTTTATATGAATGGAAAAAGTCAAAACATGGATTTCAACCGAAAGCCGACTTTTTGAATTACTATTTACCAATTCCCTTAGCTCTCCTCATACGTAGAAGCTGCTGCATAAATGCTACCACAATCTTTAGGTCTTCCTTTAATTATGTAGCTTTGTTCATTTCTGGTGATGCGAGTTTTGAAGGGTTGAGAACGTTGTAAAAATTCAGTTTTCACACTGGTTCTAGGGCGGCCAATTTTCTGAAGTGCGCAACCCAAGGAGCGTGCGTAGGTACTTTTAGGTGTTACTGTTATTAGAGGGCGAGCGTGCCAGCCAGACAGGCGTTTGAGTCATGCTCGAGCGCGCTGAGAAATTGCGTTATAAATAAATTCTCGAGATTTCGAATATGAATAGGAAATTGGTTGTGTCCACTCGAAAGTCGTTGTGCGCCGCTCCAACAAAAGGAAAAGGGAGGGCGCGACCCGTCGGCTCTGAACTTCCGCCCACTTCTCATTGTCGCCGCGTCGACCGGCCGCTCAACCCCTTCTGCCTCTTCGACTCCAGCTGTTTTTCTTTCTATTTTTTCCTACCATTTTGTAGAGTCCGCTTTCGGTTGCGCGCTAGTGAGATGAGTAGAGTCCAGCAGAGAAAAGTTCTCATTGTCAGCAATACTGCTGGATTTTACTGTACTTTTTTGTAGAGTGCAGTTTGGCTTGTTTTTTCTCGTTCGTCGGTTTTTGCTGTTTTCCCAGATTGCTGGTGGTCGTTTATCATTTTATTCTGGTATCTTTACGATACGGTTTGACCTTTCTGCCTGGAATTTTACAATACTACTAACTACTACTACTAACCTCTCGACACTTTACAACGGTTACAGTTGCTGTTTGTTGCCTTGATCTCTCTGTATAAACTGGTTGTGTCTGGATTCCATGTCAACTAGAAGATACGTTGTGAGCTTTTTCAACTTGGCTTTCTCAAGCTAAACTTTTACCAATAGCAGACATGGGCTAAGATTTCGGCTGAGGGGAGTAGCGGCAGCTGATGGGGGTTGAGGAGATGGTAAGCCAAGAAGCCTGATTTTTTTAAATAAAATGTAGGTTTTTATGCTTATTTTTCGCTAAAACAGTTTAAAATAAGCTAATATGAGCTAATTTACAACGAATCTAGGCCTACTTTTACGAAATTTTCTATACAAAGTTCTTCCTAAAGTTCCTGAGGGAGGGGGTGGGTAGTGGCGGCCTGAGGGGCCAACCTCTTTTGCCCGTGTCTGCCAACCGATAATTCTTAGTCTAGTTCTGAACTCCCCTCAAGCGGATTCTACCCCCATTAATTTTCTGCAGTTTGTATAACAACTCAAAAATGTTTGCATTAGATGTAAAAAGGGCAGAAAACAGTCTTGAGCCCTGAAAGAGCTTATTTTAACAAAAAAATTCACTGTTTTTGGCAAAAATCGGACTCTTGTTTACCAGCGCCTTATTTATCTGTAATTTATACATTTCTATGCAAAATGCTGCCAACAAATTCCTGATGGGGGTGGCTCCTTGTCGATGTGTGAATTAGGTAGGGAGGGTGCTCGCGAGAGTGAAGCGTGAAGAGGAATTGCCATGCGTTGTGGGCCAGTTAATCAGACTGAACTTTTTGTCAAGCCACCTTTGCTTTGATTGGGCCCCAGGGGTGCTCGGCCGTGCTGTTTAATGCCGGCCGGCCAGCAGGCGTCAGTGCACCTGACTGACGACTGCCGATGAGTGCCAGCCAGCCATCCATTGGCCATTGTGTACATGTGTGTGCCGGACCGGCTTTGGGTCAAGTCCAACACGCGTTCGGCCTCTCTCTCTCTCTCTCTCCGTCCGTCCTCTGTAGCTGATCTCCCAGCCTCGTTTACCTTGTCTGGCGCGCGGACTGGTCTACTACGCAAATTTGCTACATCTGCTCTGCTTTCTTTCTGCAGGTACGACTCGTCCGCAACGGCCGGGAGAGGTGGACGGCGTCGATTACCGATTCGTCAGTGTGGAACAGTTTTGCGAGCTCGAGCGAAACGGACAGTTGTTGGAGAGCGGCGCTTACGAAGGTACCACCAATTTGCTATTGTGCCGGTGTGTGTTACTGTAATAAAGTCAGCCACTTTACAGTATAATCGGTACCGGTACGTCAACTGGTTTAGGCTTCCTGAACGCTGGTTCTGTTTTGAAATCCTGAAATGGTGATATTTCTGGCAGAATGGCTTCTTTTCATTAAAATAAGTTATTGTAAACTGTCTTATTTAGATGCTAATAATCGTCTTTCATCTGTAGGAAATTTAACCAAAAAATTCCTGTTTGGATTTCTTGAAAATTCCTCCTTTGCCTACGTTTCTTCTCACTATAATCGTACGTGTGCTTTGCTTAATTAATTAGCCATAGCGTCATTTTTGGTGCTATTTCGTTCAGGATTTCTCCTGTGAGTTGGAACGAACCATGTGTTCCTGTACCTTATAATGCCGTCAAGTGGCCTGACTGTGCTTTGTCTTACGCGCTGGCTGCGAGAGGGTTTGACGATATAGTCCGGATCGTAATCGTTAATTTCTGCTTGTAACTTTCTTGTAAAGTTTAATTTCGAAATTTGTAAGAAATATTCTAACAATATGGCCGGACAGTGCAGACCCTCTCACCCGCATATTATGAGATGGGTGCGTGCGTGCGACCGGCTTTTTTGGCGGTGGGTGTAAAATCAAAAGGCCACCACGGCGTATGCAGACGGCCGGTTGTGACTAGTCGGTCGGTACAACTGATCATTATTATTGCATTTTACTGCCTAGTTGGCCTATCGAGTGAAACCGAACCGAACCCTCCTCTGGTATCGGTTGCCTTGCTTTGGCGCCTCGGCTTGATTGGTTGGGCGCATAAAACGGCCGGAGCCGGCCGGCGGTACCCTCGAGGCCCGACCGGCGCATTCGCTTGTTTCATGCAGCTACGTGGCCGCTCTCCAAGTTTTCCGTCAGTCTTTTGTGTGCCGCGGATTAGCCAAGCCGGCACAAATTGGCCGCGGCTCGATATTTGTGTATAAATTAGAATTGCGTCCGTCTCTGGCCACTTGCCTACACAAATGGCATATCGATGGTTGTTCGAACCGGCCTTTTCTCCCATAGGAAATTACTACGGAACTCCGAAACCTCAAGAACCGGTAGTGGCTGCCGACCGCAACGGTAGAGTAGAGGAAAGCTCATTATCGGCCTCCAGCGAGCCCGATATGCCGCCACTCTTCCCCGCCGAAAACGGAACCGCCGCCCCGCCCCAGCTCAATGGAAATGGAATGCTACCCTCCGGCAGCAACACCTCCGATGCCCTCGGACCCCTGCCCGAAAATTGGCAGGTGGCGTACACGGAGTATGGAGAAAAGTATTTCATAGAGTGAGTTGGTTTTATTTGAAATCACTCTACTGTCTCTTTATTACAAAACGCACTAAAGCGTGTAATATTGACTTGTTCTTTTTCTGTAGATGTAAAGTATAGTTAGCTATTTCGCCGATCAAAATTCGAAGCTTATCAAATTGCAGCAGTTCTGCTAGAAATAGTTTTGGTAAAAATGACGGAATAGAAAATCTAGCGTTCTGTGAGTTTATGTCGAGAGCACGAACTGCCTTTTTGCTAAGTTGGTTTATATAGCTGGGGGTTTCCCGTTTAGGTGGTGTGGTACCGAACCGATACCATTATTATGTAGCGTCTTATTACTAGTCTGTTCTGGATATCACGTAATTCGTCATCTGGCGAAGCGGACCTGAGCCACAATTTTAGTGACAGTGGTTCCTGTGTTGTGCTAAAAAATCTGAACTTTTGACAAATCGCAGAAAAATTGTCTGCTTGGTTTCAAATACTACTAAACATGAGCTGTTTGAGGTCACTATGGCAATTCTACTATTTGTAATCTAAAAGACTAAAATTTTTACCCGAAAATTGTATGGAACAGGGTGTAAGAATCTCCTCGAGATCCGGATTCGGTTTAGGCAATTGACGTTTGGTGGTGGGAGAACAAACATGCTGGTACCTAGCCTAGGGTAAGATAGTAGCCGTATAACGTGTACATGTCCGTTCAGACATGTTATAATGATGATCTTTCCTTGTTAGTCAGTTATTGACGAGTCAATCAAGGCTAGGCCAAATGTTTTGCACCACCTCTAATTGCTGCTGTGATTGATTAGTCAGCCACCAAAAATTCGCATCCCATTCCGGTTTGCTTGTTTGTTCAAATCAAATTCAACTTAGGAGAGGATTTGAAAATGACCATTTTACTAAACATCACACCGGAGCCTCGAACAGCCCTGCTAAAAACTGATAAACGGCAACTCCTTTGACTGATCGTTGCGGTTGTGTGGCCTCCAAAAAATTAGACGCCGGCCGACAACTGTTGGAGAAACGGACTTACGTATAATTGGCACTTGATTATTAATTTCAGCCACAACACGGGCACCACTCACTGGGACGACCCGCGAATTCCCAGCTCCTCCTCAACCAATTCCCCAGTCCTTCCGGACGGCTGGGAACGCGTGGAGGACCCGCAGTACGGAACTTTTTACGTGGAGTAAGTTGCCAGTGTTTGTGTGAGCAGCTCCAAATGGAGTCTGCGATTTATTACCTGTCAGCGCGAGCGTTGCCCGGCTTATGTGCTAATCACACTCGGACTACTATATCTAAATGCGCACCCCTGCGAGCTGTGTGGGTAGTGGGCAAAGAGGCGTTACATTCTAAATAATACTCCTGCTGGTCGGGCCAGTCAGTCGGTTCCCAACGGACTGCGGATTTGTTGAACTTGTTATTTTGCGCCGTTAGTTTTTAGTGATGTCGCTGCGTCGCACAGCTAGTCTCATTTTTCGCTCGCTCCCCGGACGGCAACGTCGCAAACGGTGAGCTTAAAATTAAATTCCTCTGCCAACGCCGCCTTATCAGTTAGCCGGCCAACCAGCCAGTCAGCCAGCAGTAGTGCGGTTGTTGTTTTGACTGGGCTGTCCGAGCGTTGTATTATCAAATTTGTCAGGGGCGCATCGGTCGTCAGAGGCGTCGCGGGGACAAAGCCCCGACTCAATTTAGTTGCGAGGTCGATTTTTTCTCGCTTAGACGTACTATTCAGTAGCGGCTGGGCTGCGTTCGCTTCTTTCCAAAGTTGGTGGTGCCCCGGCCCGACCGTATTAGCGGGATTGAAGAGTGTCTATAAATTGTTGTTCGGCGGTTGGCCGGCCGGCCGCAGCAGCAGTTCGATAAAGGCGACCGAAGTTGTCGTCGGCGCCGCCGCCGCCGTCATGAATTTACTGCACGAGACCGTTTATTTCAGCCATATCAACAAGCGAACTCAGTACGAGCTACCCACTTCTGTGGCCAACGGTGAGTCTGCTCTTTTTTCCTTTTTTCTCCGTTCTGCTCCTCTGCTTTTATCTTTTATTTCATTGCCCAGTCTGATTTCCCTATGGCCGCCTCCTCCCCCTCAGCCCGTTGCTTTTCTGCTGTCTGCCTCTGTCTGTCTGTCTGTCTGTGTTGTGTGGTGGCGCCGAATTAGCGAGCTAAAGAACAAGAGACGGTTGCTTGGCTTTATGTTGGCCTTCGGTATTGGTTACAGGCTCGACGCCTCCTACTTCCACCACCGTCAAGCGCGCAGGAAGCGTTCCCGAAGTTATGGCCGCTCGCTACCAGCGGAACCCGGTGCGCAGTACAAGTAGGTTTTGTATGTTATATGTTCTTGGCCGGGAAGGAAACGTCGCATGGCTTCTCAGCTGTGGCTGGCGCCCAACTAAAAATGCCAACTAGCACCTCCCGTTTCGAATTACTCTTTGCAAATTTGTCTGTAATTGCAGTCAGGACCGTATTAATGAGTATCCCCACCCACCTTTTCTATAATCTTACTTTTTTTGCCTTTCCAGCATACCATTTTGCCTACTACTATCTCGCTGCGGAGACGTAAGCCAAGCCATGGCTTATTTATTTTGTGCTAGCTGATTTTCACAGTTTGCACCCAAACAGCCAACCGTACGTATCTAATGTTTGTATTTGTGAAACGCGCTGGCATTTTACATTTTTCGAACGTATCACCACGTAGCGATTTTGAACAGCACCAAGCAAAAAAGTATAATTACAAGATATGTAGCGGTTAACTTGGTAGGTCAAAGATTGCTAGTGTTATTAGGCTGTTTTATTAAAAAACCTATTTTAGAAAGCTTTTCTGAAGGAATTTATGTTTTTATCGAAGTCTGAATAATTTACTGGAGAATAGTCGAATTTAGCCGCAGTTATAAGTTTTGCATTGCAGTTCTGTCTATTTTAAGTCTGCTAATACGTTATGAAGCGCACGTAGAATAAAACAAAAAATTTTTGGTTTTCACAAAATTTTACAACTCTACAACTTGCCATTAGCCGTTTATACTACGTTACTGTCCTGACTGTATAAGCTAACCTAACAAACAATCGAGTAATTTGTTCTTGGCCGGCATTCAGTAAGCGCTATGGTTTCAGTGTTCGCGCCTTTTTGTTCGTTTCGCTCCGGAACAGCCAAGCTGATTTTAACCTCGCAGACAGATGGCGTTTACGCAATTTTTTGTTTTGCCAAATCAATAAGTTCGAGCTAAACAATGCCACTTTCGACAGTTGTCTACGCTCACGCTCCGCTTCAAAGATGCAAAAATAGCCTCCGTCCGTCCCTGTTCAACTCCGGTTTTTAGCCACTATTGTTGTCTGTAATTTTTTGCCGCATAGCAGCAGCTCTGTTGAATTTGGTTAGTCAATTTTGTGATCTGCGGCTAGCTGCAACCGGCGGTGGTGGTCAGATAGCTATGCCGTTCACTGGTTCCACCTATACCGGCTTCGTGGGAATCGGAACCAACCGCCACACTACTAAATACCACGCCCGACAGATTGAACGCAACGTTCTGCAGTTGTGGGGTGCCGACGGTGTGTACGCCAGGGGACGTCGACCAGTCAAGAAGCGAGTTCGTATTAACATTCGCGGTTTAGACCCGCATGCCGGATTTTTTACTCGAAACCCGCTCGAGCTCACCGGCCAGATGGTGCGGACGACACTGGTCAAAAGCAGTCGTGGTCTCGGGTTTACCTTAATTGGCAACGACGCCGGCTCGCCAGTGGAGGAGTTTCTGCAGATTAAAAGCATCATTCCAAGTGGACCTGCCTTTAATGACGGCAAATTAAGGATGGGTCAGTGATTTGGTTTTACTTGAAAGTGACGCCTTGTCCGGCCACCTTCGGTTTGTCGGACCGATAGATACAGTCGTGTCTCGTTAATCCGGACAAGTTGGGATCAGCCAATTTTGTCCGGATTTTTCGAATTTCCGGATTAACGAATCAAAGCTAAAACTGTTTTTTTTTTCTGGGGCAAAGTCCTAAACGACAGCTTTTTGTTAGTTCTGAAGCAGTAACTCGTCATTAAAAGCCAAAAGCTGAATTCGGCAGATTAAAGCCCCTAAAAATCACATCCTGACTCAACAGGAAACATTATTCCATTCGAAATTCTTATCCTAATTGAAAAATTGCGCATGAATTGTGTCCTAATTAACTAACGAGTCATATAACGCAGGGAAAATTGGGACCCGGCCTAATCTTATCCGGAAGGCGAATATCCGGTTACGACTGTACTATTAACGTACCGCAGTACCTTTAAGTTGCGATTCTCTGACTGTCCCTATTTGGCAATAAGTCGACTGTCTAGAAAGGCGATCGTGTGATAATTTGTGGACCATTGTAGCAGTAGTAGTGGGTTCGTTAGCAAGTTTGTCCGTGAATCGGCCAGTTGCAGGCGACGTATTGGTTTACATCAACGATCAATGCGTTCTGGGCTGCTCGCAGGAAGACGCCATCAAGATCTTCCAATCGATCGGCATCGGCGAGCCGGTCGGCTTGCAAGTGTGTCGCGGCTATCCGCTGCTCTTCGATCCGGGAGAGGAGACGGTGACACAGGACGCCTACTCCGACGGGGGAGGAACGCTGCGGCCCAGCATCGATATGCTCACCGTTCGCATTGTGAAAGGCAACGAGGGATTCGGCTTCACCATCGCCGACAGCGCCTACGGGCAGAGAGTGAAGAAGATTCTCTACCCGTCGCGCTGTCCCGGCCTGCTGGAGGGCGACGTACTTTGCGAGATCAACGGCGCCAACGTGAGGAAGATGTCGCATACAGACATTGTCGACGTGCTCAGAGACTGTCCGGTCGGCCAGCAGGCTAGTATTCTCGTGCAGAGACCACCGCCCACTACTGCCCTTGCGCTTTCGAATGGCTCAGGAAAACCGGTCAGTATTTTTTTACCTTTGGTCACTCAGTTCTAACATTGGGCTTGAAAACTCTGACCACTTGTCAAGTTGTACTTTTTGGTCGAGTTGAAAGTTTTAAGGTGCATTCATATAGTCGTGTAGAAAAAGATCGTCAGGCCACTTTTCTGTAGAAAAACTGTCGCTCCGTGTAGATAAAAATTTTCTGCTGAATTGAAATTTTTCTGCGAGCTTCAAAATTTTCTGCCGGTTCAGCTGCGTTGTTTTAGTTGTTTCGCACTAAAGCAATATCATTTACACATTCCTGCGATTGAAAATTTACCATAAAAAGGCCGGTTCAATTTTTTAACTACATTATTGTAGATTTTTGTCGCCGGCGGAAAAATCTCGCGCGGCGTTTGGGCGCGTTTCATACTTTAAACGAGTTTTTCTACGGAAAAGTCGCCAGGCGATCTTTTTCTACCATAGTATGAATGCACCTTTAGCCTCATAAAATATATTGACGTGTACACAGTGCTGCCCAGAAAAGCTGGAGGGACTTGGTGGGAGGCTGTCATTCCGTTGTTATTTGGCTTCGTATGGAATTTGGTCTGTAGTGGTGTCAAAGGAAAATTGCATCTAAACTAGGCTGTTAATCTTGTTTTCCACTTGGTCTCGTATTGCGTGCCCCTGAATTACCCTGTTATTGTTCTACATTTTCGCTAAAATTGACCAGTAACGTGTGAGAATGTCTCCTGTCTAGCCAGCACTATTGCTGTGCCATTAAACGCAAGCCCACGAGAGTTTTGAGATTGATCTATCTATACTCTAAAATGGGTACGTGCTGCTGAGAGATCAAAAACAGAAAGTGCCGGTTGGGGGTCGTAAAGGAGGCTTTCAGATTACTTCACTAAATAGGCTCCTGCGTTCGTTGACGTAATTTTCTGCAACTAGAAGCGATTGGTTTAGGCTGTCCGAGAGTGCTAACATGTCAGTCAGTACACATGCACACTGTTTGCTCAACTGTGTCTAAACTACAAAAGTAGTACTATAGCCCAAGCCGTGCAATCAGCGGTACTCATCGTACATTTCTACCATGCATGTAACAGGGGGTTTGTCCGTATTTGTGCGGGCGAATTCGAGACCAAATTAAAATTAATTAATTTATTCAAGACCAAATTAATTAATTTTTTAATTTGTTTTACAAGTTTTTTAAACTCAATCCGGATTGCTATTTTTGGGCCAGATTTCTTGTAATTTTTACACAGTTTCAGACACTAAAATTGACTTGCAAGCGGCGAAATTAGCTGTACCTTAGCGGATAAGTATATATCGTAACTGATTTTAGGCGTAGTGCCGGTCCCCACGTCATTTGTGTTCAATCCCAGGGCCGGACTAAATCCCCGTTCAGTAAATGACCTATTCCATGTATGATCATACTGACTAGACTGGTACGATGTATGACGCATGGTATTATGAGTAACAAAGACGTGATTTATAAATCTCATACCCATACTGTAGTGTAGTATAAAGGTGTTACGTTTTAGCCTGTGGTTCCGGCAAAACCCCGTCTACACCACTCAGACAGTGCCCCACGACCGCACAGCTACCACCCTGCCTTCGACGGCAACGCTCGCGGTGAGAAATTACATAAATCTCTCTTCAGCCAACAGATTACATTACTGTTTTCAGCTCCCCTAGACCGACGGTCCAAAACGCCGACAGCCGAGTTTGCGTACGGACAGCGGCAGCAACGGCAAGCGATGCCGGCAGTGAAGCCGCGGTCGAAGACGCCGGGGCCGCAGCCTCCGCGCCCCAGCAAGCCCAACGGATTCATTCCCTCCTCCGGTGCCTCTCTCCCTCCCTCCGGCCAGTCCCGGTCGCACACCATGCCGCACGTGACTGCCGGCAACGAGTCGATCTATGAGAACCTGCCGGGCAGAAGGGACAGGAGCTTGTCTCCCACCCGTGCAAAGACTGGCTTCTACAATACCACCCCCAACTATGTGCCTGCCAGTGTCTACACCGACAGACTCGGCCATCCCACTGCCACTGAACGCTCGCTCGCTCACCAGTCCACCGCCACCGTGCCGGTGCCTGGTTACGAGTTGATTACCGTTAATCTGATCAGACAGCCCTCTGGATTTGGATTCAGGGTGGTTGGAGGCACTGAGGTCAGTTTACTTCGTACAGCACGAGCACAGGCGGCAGATTTAACAAAAGTTGGTCAAAATTCTAATTTTTTTGCTGGAGCGAGCAGCCGTCAATCTCAACCGATTTGTATGAGAGAGATAAAGTCTTGAAACAACCGAGCGTGTGTTTTACCGGTGTAGCTCTCAGCAGTATGAATCTGATTTATAATTATGAAGTGCAACGGAATCTTAATGAAAACTAGTATCTTAATGAAAACACTTCAACTATCTTTCAAGAATTTATCTATCTTTCATTTAAATCGGACCAGTTTCACGGGCTTGCTTAAGTGAAAAAAGGATCTGTTGGGTTGTTTGCCACGGACGGCAGAGCTGATTCCTTAAGAAGCCAGTTAAACTGTAATTTTTTACTCGAGTCTTTGCAGGAAGGTACCCAAGTAGTGGTGGGTCAGGTGGTGGCGGGCGGAGCGGCTAGTCAGGACGGCAGACTGCGCTCTGGCGATGAAATCGTTCAGATCGACGGCAATACCGTGCTGGGTGGCAGACACCAGAGTGCCGTCCAGTTGATGCAACAGGCGGCCCAGCGCGGACACGTCAAGCTGGTAGTCAGACGCCCGCTCCAAAGAGGTACAACTCAGAAACTGTAATAAAAAAGTTGATCTTCTTAACATTACACTGTTTTCAATTTTAGTAGATACTATTTATGAGTACGTACGTAGCAGACATGGGCTAGCATTTCGGCTGATGGGGGGTAGAATTTTCAATTCCTGAGGGGGGTAGGAGCGCCTGATGGGGGGCTGAGGGGGTGGTCAGCCAAAAAGTCCGATTTTTGGCGAAAATCAGGGTTTTTTGGCTTATTTTTCATTAAAATAAGTTAAAATTAGCTATTCTGAGCTCATTACGCCTATTCTAGACGTATTTTTATCATAATTTTCTATACAAAATTCTTCCCAAAAATTCCTGATGGGGGGTAGCGGCCGGCTGATGGGGGGTAGACCAACCTCCTCAGCCCCCCCCCCTTTGCCCATGTCTGGTACGTAGATGAGTTGTGTTGCAGAGATGCCTCGATCAGTGTCGCTGCCTCTGTCCAGTCTTCCGCGTCAGCATCAACATCAACATCAGCATCAGCCTCCTCCCCAGATGCCGCAGGCGTCCCAGCAACAGGCTGTTCAGCAGTCAGTGCCGGCTAATTTCCCTTACGACGTGACGGTGTCGCGGCGCGAGAACGAAGGATTTGGATTTGTGATCATCTCTTCTGTGAACAAAAGCGGCTCTACCATTGGTGAGGGCTACTTACTGTTGTTCGTGCAAACGGCTAGAGAGACAATTGGTCGTTTTTCTTCTACGCTGAAATAGACTGTAATCACTCTGACCGAAATCGTCATTCCGTACTGTTTTATTTGGCAGAATTTCGTAGTAGGTAATGGTTAGAGAGAGTGTGACTGTTAGCAGTTGCAGGCCGCATAATAGAGAACAGTCCGGCGGCGCGGTGCGGTCAGCTGCAGGTCGGCGACCGAATCGTGGCGGTTAACGGACTCAACATCCTCAACATGCACCACGGAGACATCGTCAACCTGATCAAGGACTCCGGTCTCTCCGTCACTCTCACCGTTGGCGCTCCCGACGGTACCTTTCTCTTTTCTCTCCACTCTTATTCACATACTGAAGCAATCTTTAAAAAAGATTGTCCTTTTGAAAGAGTGAACACAAACAAAGTACTGATTGTGGAAGAAAATGTGTTCGCCTCTTCCTTGTGTTCGTCGTGGTTGGTTTTGTTGGTAGACGAACAAAAAGTTTTGATTTTCTCCTATATAGGCGAACAAATCTTTTGATTTTTTTCTATTACTGGCGAGAAAAAGTTTGATTTTTCTTAATATAGGCGAACAAAAGTTTGATTTTTTTCTAATATAGACGAACAGAGTTTGATTTTTCTTGATATAGGTGAACAAAAATTTTGATTTTTCTTAATAGTGACGAACAAAGTTTGGTTTTTTCCTGGTATTTGCGAACAAAATGGATGGCGTTGGTCTAAATGTGGATCGAACTTTCAGACACGCTGTCCTCGCACAACACTTCAGTGTTCGAACCAGTCACATCTGCCTCTAGCGGTCTTCCTCCAACCAACGCCGCCTCGGTTCCTCTCGAACGTGTGAGTGTTGTTTACTTCAATTATGTACAGCTGCTAGCTGCTCTGTTGTTGTGGGTTGTGCTGCCTTGTCGCTCTCTTTCGGTAGAGTCTCACCTGACTGACTGTCTGTCTGGCACAAACAACTGCTCCTACTACCGTCACCACAGACAGCAGCTGCCTTATTTGGTTGGACTGCTTATTATTATTATTATTATTATTATATAGTTGCTAGTTGCAAAGTGAGACTGGTTTTAGAGTCTACATAGGACTGGACATAGATCTGCCACTTTTGGCTTTTTGTTCGGCCCTTTCGCCCTAATTGCACACTTACACTTACATAGTGCAGGTGCCAAGTTGACAGTAATTCGGAGTTTGAACCTGCTACTGTTCTGTAAAGCAACTTGTTCCGTCGACCCTTTCGAAATTTCCCTAGTTCTTTCTTCATATTTAGCACTAAAATTGTCTTCTTCATCTGCACGCGTTGTTCAGCCAATTTCTTTAGAGTGTAGGTAGGCAAAGAAAATGATTACCGTTCGTCCAAAGATTGATTTCGAATAGGTTGAAGATTTCTGAATCTTAGTGGTATGTGCAGGCAGTCTGGAGAAAGGGTCGAACCTGGTTAGTTTCGGGCAGAAGGCATCTCACTACAAGACTATATCTGACTTTCTCTCTGTTTTCGGTTGCATGGTCTGTTCTGTGGTTGTCGTTGTGTCTGTCTTGGTGTGTGGCATGCTGGTGGTTGTGGTGTCTGTGTGGTGTGGTGTGTGAGCGTAGCGTTTCTGATGTTTCAGCAGGACAGTCTGGGCTCGGTGCTCGACTCCCTCAGCAGAGTGGCTCCCGACCGGTATCCCGAGACCGAGGACTACCTGAACATCAGTGTGTCCGACCCTCCCTCGCCCGACCGGTACCAACTGCCCACTCCGCCCGCCCGCCCCTCAACGCACCCCTCTCTGTAGACTCTTTGCAGCGCTTCAATCAGATCTTTTCTGTCGTTCAGTTGGCTAGCTTTGGCAGTAAGAACTGCTTCTCTAATTAGGCTAGCATATGCTTTTATTTAGTTCAAAGAAGTGCGAAATTTAGGGACCTACGTAGACCTACCTAGTAAACTGAACAGAGGAAGAAAAGTCTGTTTCTGTCGCTGCAGTACTTGTGGCGAGCTGTCCAATAAACTACGTGTACGTAAGTAAGTAGGAAAGCAGAGGGGTGGATGTGTTGAGATTGGATGAGGAGGAGTGGGTTCGGTCTGTCTTTGCATGAGTGCACTCTCTGTGTTGGCGGCATTTAGACTCCGTCGACACGAACCCTACCAACAGTACTTCGGTAGCTATGTGCCGCCGTCCGATTCCGTTGCGCACAGGCACAAGGTAATGTCTACAGTAATATCCGTTTGCACTCTTCTAGTCCTTTCCCTTTCTTTCTTATCTCACCACTGCACCCCCCGTCTAATTTTCACCTCTTTTTCTGCCCGTTTGTAAGTGTTTTTTGTGTTTGTTTATAGTCCATCCTCTCTGCTGCCTCGTCCATTCTTTCTCTTCCCGAATGCCTGACTGCTTTACTTGACACTCAAACCTCAAACTCTCCAAAGCTTAAGACACCCAGAGCTACTAAATACTAGTAGAGTAAATTGCTGAGTTGATTGACTGCTGAATAAGCGTGCATGATGTCTCCGGCGGTCACAGCCACAACTCTAAAACTGGCTAAGACTAGCTGAGACTGTTCAAGGGAGTTGGGGCTGAAACCAACAACCTCTCCGCAGTCTCAGATCAGATTTCACCAATTATTGGCTGCTATTCCGGTACCTCGTAGTACTCGCAGCTACAAAGCACTCTCATTTACAGATCAGATAGATACTATGCATTTGCTATTTGCCAAACTGTACACGTTTTCGGTTAATTGAATCAAACATGCGGGTTTGGCTGGGGTTTTGAGGTTTGACCCCCCGAACGACCTCTACCCGCCCATCTGAAGCTGACTTTTGTTCCCGACTCTCCCTATTTTTCAGATTTTAACTACCCGAACAAATTTTTCCAGCCCATGTATGGGTTAAACCACCGGTACGTACGTAGCAAACATGTCAGTTTAAGTGTAAAGTATACGAAACAGCCGAACAGAGTGCTTCGCAGCTGCTTGCCAGCATACATGGGCCGGGGGGGTAAGGGGGGGTATACCCCTCCCCCTCGGCCGGCCATACCCCCCCCCCCTCGGCCGTCCAAACATACTCCATACCCCCCCTCGCCGGCTAACCCCCCCCCCCCCCCCCTCCCGGAGGGAGAAATTTTCGCTTATTTAAGGCAAAATAGGCGTTGTTTGGCGTTTTTTTGGGGGTGGGGGCCCCCCCCCCCCCGAGGTCCCAACCCCCCCACCCCCCCCCCCCCTCCGGATTTTTCCGGCCCATGTATGCTTGCCAGCATGTTATTTTTTATCAGATGGTCTGGGTTGAGTGGCCGTTTGACCGATCGAACTGCATGGTTGGAAACCGACGCATGCGCCAATGTGACCAACCAATATACCGACAATGCCAGAGCATAAACGGAGGTGTTTCAGAGCGTAGACCAAGAGGAACAGTTCACGGTTGACTTGCACCGCGGACAGAAAGGCTTCGGCTTTTCGATCAGAGGCGGACGCGAGTTCGGTCAGATGCCGCTGTTCGTTCTGCGCATCGCCGAGGGCGGCCCGGCCCACCTCGACGGACGACTGAGGGTCGGCGACCAGTTGGTAGAGATCTGCGGCGTCTCCACCGACGGAATGACCCACGAGGAGGCCATCCAGATCATTAAACGCGAGTCCGTGGTCAGGTTGAGAGTTCGCAGGACGGCCGCCTCCGTTATCGGTATCAGCACTATACTCTATTTTGCTTTTTTGCCGTGATCGTACCGTGCGTTTTTGTGGTAAAAATTTTTTTGAAGACCAAAATTTTTTTAATTTTTAAAAATATTTTTTTTAAATTGTCTTAAAAGGGTCCAGCGTGCTAGTACAGGTACTTACAACAAATTTCCCACTTTTGCACCTGAAGTCAGTTAAGAAACCTGCTTGAAAACGACAATACAGGTCTAAATTAATGTAAAATTTAACACTGCCTTAACTGCATAATTTCACCGAAAATTGTCTTTAGAAGCACTCCTAGGTGAATAAAGAATTTCTTAAGCAGTCGCTGTCAGGCTCAATGCAAAAGAACTATTATGCAGGTTGCTAGATTAAATGTTGGCTGCTTCCAAAGAATTTACTGAAATTGCATATATGCACGTGAATTTTTTTAATAACTTGCATATTGATTTTTCAAAAAAAATTTTGCAGCTTGAAAAAAAGCTTTTTTTAAATAGTTTTTTATTTTTGACCCTAATAACTGTGGATTTATCTTAATTATTACCTCTGAGCGGTGACTAGAATGTAAATGTAGAAGAGGTCTTTCAGACAGCTACGGCGGTATGGAGGCTCTGGCCAACGCTTCCTCTCAAGCCCAGTACAGCGACTACGACTCGTGGAGGTTTAACAGATGAAACTCCGCTTATGCCAAGTTTACTACCGATTGCCTTACCTGATGGTGCTGTGCTCAATCTGTTGTTGGCTTTGCAGCCAGCCACTCGTCATGAGTCTTGGTTTGTTTGTTTGTTGCTGTCTGTTTGTGTAAAGAAGTGTAGTTTCGCTCTAAGCAAGGCAAACCTATTTTGGGACCAGCCGATCGTCTTTAGAGTTCGCTCCCTCTCTCCACCTTATCGGCTCAGTTTGTTGCTGGTGCCCTGTTATTATTTATTGTTGTGAATGTAGAAAAGATTAGAGCAGTGACCGACTGTCAGTTTGAGTTGTGGTCACCTTGCCTGTTCGCCTCTCTACTTACGATCGTGCTTCTAATCAGATCTTGCAACTTCGGCCTAGTTGGTTTGTACTTAGTAGTTTATTACACCATGCATTCCTTAATTATTTGAAAAGGACATAAATTTTAATACCTTCTCTCTTGGTTTACAAATCACAGAACAACATAAATGCAGAAAGCTTTTCGTCTTCCATTCAACCATTATTCCTGTCGAACGGGGTGGGTCCAAATTCGGTACTAAGAATCGCTCAAAAACAGGTAGTTTCGAGAAAAACGCTAGTCTGGACTGAATTACTGAAATACAATTGTGTTTTAGGCAATTTTGGTAATTTTCGGGTCAGAAATTGCAGAAAATTTGCCCTAAAGGTACAAGAAAAATCAGAGGAGGGGTGGAAAATTTATCCGGAGAGGTTCCAGTGCAGGGGTTAGACCGTAATCTATGGGGCAGACCCCTGTTACAATATGCATTCGGCCATGCGTTCATGCATAGTAATTATAGCAGTATAGAATACTTTGGGTATGATTGATGCCATAAATATGAAATTATGGTAATGGAACAGCAGTGATCAGGAAGTCGCTTCGGTTATGAAGTTCGCATATCTTTCTTGATGCAGTTTCGCTGGTTTTTGGCAATGAAAACTTGCGTTTCTTAACTTTTTCTCAAACTGTCTAAAATCTAATCGCGTTTTTCTACATTTTAAGGTGTATTCATACTGGTGTAGAAAAAGATCGCCAGGCGACTTTTCTGTAGGGCGACTCATTTGTAATATACGCACTAACACGCCCCGTCACATCTTCCGCCTGCAACAACACCTGGAAGATGACGCGTGGCGCGTTGGTGCGTATATTACAATTGTGTCGCCCTGTAGAAAAGGCGCCTGACGATCTTTTTCTGCACGAGTATGAATACACCTTTAGGTTCAAAATACTGTTTCATTAATTTCTGTATATTCAGCTATAAACATTGGTCAAGCGGTCTTGATCGGAAATGCTGGTGCCGTGAAAACTGTACACAGCATAGCTGGGCAAATAGGCCTCTTCGTTTTCTTCATGGAAAGCTAGATTGCTTTGCCCGGTCACACATTCTTCGTAAGTTGGTGGGGCTAAAATCATGGACGAGAACTTTGTCAGTGTGTACATGGGTTACGAACTTCATAAAAAATACGAAGAAAAGTCAACTTACGAATGCCAATTACATCTTGGTAAGCAGGGGCCGACCCGTCAGAACTAGTGACACCGGTATTTTTGGCCACAGGACGGCCTCCCAATGGCACAGTCCCAATAACAAGCGGAATGGTAAGACTCAAATTCGGAGGCATCTTAGAACGACAGTGCACAGCCACTGCCAAACTGTAGGACACCTCGATCAAACCGGAACAAGCCAAAGTAGGGCTGACGGCGGGAACATAGAGTGACGGTTCGTACATGACGTGTTGTCCTCGCTTTACTTTAGAACCCGCTGCTGCGGCGGCTACACTGTGCGTCGTTTTTCGCGTGCGAAACTCCGGTTTTTCCGAACAACACACCACTTGCTGCATTAGCGCCACTCGAACGGCCGCAACTTTCCTCTTCGACTGGTTCTCGATTTCGACGCTGACTTTCAGCGGTTCGCCGGGCACGTAACCGACTTGCTGGAGAGTGGTGTTGACCTCTATCGACCCGCCTGACTTGGCCGGAATGAAGCAAGCGAACGAGTTTGGCTGCAACTCGCTGTGCTTGCTCACTGATAAGCAAGCTTCTGGTTGGTCGTTGAGATCTAGTCGCTTGACCACCGTGAAACAGTTCTTGCGACTGTGTTTGCTTCGCCCGAACTCGCACACAGATATCTAAACACCTACGTACTGTACATGTGTGCACCTTTGTGCCTCTTACTAACTACCGGAGTTGTCGACTTTTAGTCAAGTTTCTTCTCAGGCTTAGGCTAAAAGCGTATTCATATGTTCGTGTCGTAAAATGTTGGTCGCCGACATTTCTGTCGAGTCAGCAAGTTTAAAGCATGATGGCGCCGGAGCGACATTTACACTGCCGACAAATATCTTCTCAATAAATCGAACCACCCTTTTCGTTGAAATTCAGTGGTAGAAAAGTCCAAGTGATATTGTTTTAGTGCAAAACAATAGAATAGTGTAGGATTGTTTATGCCGGTATTTTGGTCGCCGATACACGGAGCAAATATCGGGTCGACGTTTTTCAACACGAGTATGAATAGACCTTTAGATCGAACACGTCCTTTTGCGACCTGGGTAGTCTAGTATAAAGGACAGTTTACCTTGACCCAGTAACGAATGTATCCGACAGCATGGCTGGACTCAAAAGACGTGGGAAGGTCGGACGGCAGACGAAATTCGAAATCGAAGTGGTGCAGTCCGGCCTTCAAAAACGGACGCTTCTTGTCACCTTCCTCAGTGGCAGCTCTGACATTGGCTAAATCCAGTCGCAAACCACTGCTAGAGCGGACGATGTCTTCTAAGGAGTTGCGCTGAGAAACAGTATTTTCTTGCTCCCACAGCATCTCAGTCTGATCGACGTGCACCGTTTCGCCCGAATACGCCACGCTTTGCATGCCATGAGGAGGTTTTAGCTGCAAGCCAAACACTTCTCAAATGACTGAGAGATTATTTCAATTTGAAACAAAAAAGCGACGGGTTTTCAAGTAATCAAGAAAGTATAGTTTCTGAATTCCGCGCAATTAAATGAATACATGGGCCGGGAAATCAGGACGGGTTCTCGTAGACTCGGGGGTCCCCGAGAAAAGTTACATAATTGAGCGAAAATCAGGAATTTTTGGGTGAGTCATAAATATATTTCAATACGCAAAAAATACGCCTCAGACCATCAAGTAGCTTATCTGTTGGACAGATTTAGCTTTACGATAGAACCTTCTTTGAATTGGGAGTGAGCTCACCTCTCTTTCCACCCAGAACACCCTTGTAGAGCCGTAACAGCGAGCGGTGACTTGGTCGCAAAAGAGCTGTTCACCCAAACTGAGAACAACCCGTCCAGTGACCGTCTCTCCCGGAGCGTAGACCGACCAGCGCTGATCAAACTCAATGTAGAACTGGTCTATCTTGACCATTTTCGGTTAAAAAATTCGTGCAAACCGTCGCTAACCGGCCAGCTAGGTATGCTTTAACTGATAACAGCGACCAGTCAGGCCAGTTATCGGGCTGAACTAACAAATTACGTGGGCATTACAGCAACCTTTTGTGCACGGCTGGGAAAAGAAAACTGAAGTTCAAGACTGGTTCACATAACGTAGCTCCAAAGAAACCCAACAAGGAAATAAATGAGCAAGCCGGACCGGAAGAGAGAGCTGGTCCTTCTAATATACTGGTTATAAAATCATGCTTGACTGCTTTGTAGTCTGCCTATCCTATACCGCTGCGTACGAAATTTGAAAGCACTGTGCCAAAAATCTTTGTTCTCAAACTGATTAATCAGACCTCTTCTAAACTTTTGAAAGCCATTTAGATTATGAAGGTATAAATACAGGACGTATGCAACTGATATCCTACATATATGATAACGGACAGGCCGACAGCTCACAAATTCTCAAGTTTGTGGTAGATTGAAAAGAATGCACACAATTTTTAACTGGTTCGGTCGGGCTCAGGAGGGGAACGGAACGGGGTTACGGACCGGAGGAGTTCCCATGTACCCAGACACGGGCTAGCATTTCGGCTGACGGGGGGTAGAATTTTCAATTCCTGAGGGGGGCTGATGGGGGGTAGGAGCGCCTGATGGGGGGCTGAGGGGGTGGTAAGCCAAAAACTCCGATTTTTGGCGAAAATCAGGTTTTTTGGCTTATTTTTTATTAAAATAAGTTAAAATTAGCTATTCTGAGCTCATTTACGCCTATTCCAGGCATATTTTTATCATAATTTTCTATACAAAATTCTTCCCAAAAATTCCTGATGGGGGGTAGCGGCCGGCTGATGGGGGGTAGATCAGAGCCTGATGGGGGGCCAACCCCCCCTCAGCCCCCCCCTTTGCCCATGTCTGCATGTACCGCGACACGGTAAATGATCGAAGCACTATGTATAAAGGCGGCGTAATCCTTGTATGTACTGTAGTACGTAGGAATAACAGTTGTTTTTACATAGTTGAGCGTTCAAGTGTGCGTGCAAGCACAGGCCTTACCTCCGTTTGTCGGGATGTGGTCTGTCGATTTTTCTTCCTAAGTCCTACGTCGGTTTTCCTCCCTTCCCTCTACCCACCCACCATACACAGACCCAGACCCTGGGGGCAGGTAGGCTCTAGGCTAGCTACTCTCTGCATTTGTTAATGTTTTTGTTCTTTGTCACCTTGATTCAATTCAGTTAGCACAGCGTATAGTCTTGATAAGTAGAGTAGACGTAAGTGAAGTGTGTTAAGGGCCGCATGTTATGTCAATCTCTGGCGATTTGTGGGCCCGTTGCCCAAGTGGTAACAAAAGAGTAAACGAATGCACAGTATGAGCTGTAGTATGCAAATTATCCTCATTTTGCTGGCACTCTTAAAACTGGTTCAGCCATTCGAGAAAACCAAATTGATGCCTGCTACCGGTTAGAGCTTTTTTGGCTATCCGCAGATAGTTTTACGGTGGTGCTTGTGCAATGTTTTTCTTTTACGTTCCCTTGTTGTTCTTTGTTTTGTTTGCGGGCGGTGAGGAGAACGATGTTTCAATTGAAAGTTCGCTGGATTGGGTTGTGAGAGCGCGCTGTCAAGCAAAATGTCTTCAGTCTGTAAGATAATCATTCCGCTTTTCTGTCTAAAACTTTTCGTTCATTTTGAAGTTCGTATTATTTTTGTAGTTTGCCTTAGTCAAAAATCGCTTGTCCAAAGGCGGACGGAATTCAAAGCAATTCGTTTGTGGTTCGTCCTGTCAACCGGTAGGCCCATAGTTTTGTTTATTTATCACGGTATATTTCGTGTAAAATGTTTTCATGTTCTGTTTAGTGTGCACTGGGTTGCGTGTTGAAGTCAGATTCTGTGCTTTCCTGTGCCAATAAGTGCAACCAAGCCAGAAATAGCGCCGCTTGCAAAATTGGCTGTGATTTCCTATTTGAATTGCAAGACCTACTCGTTGCTGAACGCTTGCCGGGTACGGTGTTTGTCTGTGTCAAAGAAATCACATCATTGTGAATTGTGATAATAGAGTAATACATCCAGCAAACAGGAAAAGTCTTTGTTTAAGCGCAAAAGAAGTGTTCCCACTATTGTTTGTGTTCTTCAAGTGTATCTGTTGCTGGTGGCTATCGGAATCTCAGACGAACACATTGAAAGCATGTGCGGACACGCAAAGGCCAAATGTGTTACTGTAATGACTTCAGCCCGCCGGCCCACAAAGACAGAGTCAGTGGAGATCTCGTCTGTGGAGCTGTTGTGCATGAACATAAAGGAGATGAACAACGACACAGAACCGAATGTGTTCGCTCGTTTCGTCATTGTGTCTGCTCTAACTGAAGCTCCGGTCGTTTACTACATAGAAGCGCAACAGCGGGTCTGGAGTCTGGCTCTCGGGCAGTACCAAAACTCAGACTGGTTCCCGCTTGGAACTGTACGTGTGTTTATGATTTCTACAGTTAATGGAGTGTGTGCTGTATTGACCCATGTAAGTGCGGTTGTATTTAGCTGGAAGAAAAGCTGCTGATACGTACAGTAGCTCAGGTATGTTAAGTAAGACTGACTGTTTCAGCGCTCAACCAACACATTTGTGCTGCAAAAGATGCTTTCCGGAATGTTGTATCGGTTCCGAGTGCTGGCTGTGGATCCGAATGGATGGATAGGCGAATTTGTGCTGAGTCAATGGTTTAGAGCCCTGACTGCTGACGGTCAGCTTGGGCCTCCTGCTAATCTGACCGTCAAGCAGCTGGTAGAGGGCAAAGAGTTGAGTGCGAGAGTGGCTTGGACGGCCAACCATTACTACCCCAGTTGCTTCTATCATCTGGTCTGGCACCATTCCACACAACTCAACTCGCGCTCTTTCCATGTTGTGAGTTTTTAGACTCTGCTCAAACATGCTATCCTGTTTGTTGGCTAGCAAATTTCAATGCAATGTATGCTATCGGTATCATTTATGGTCTCCTCACCTATTTTAGCGAAAAATATACCTAGAAACTTTGATTTTCGTAAAAAATCGGACTTTTTGGCTTACCATCCTCTCAAACCCCGATCAGAAGCCGCTACCCCTTCAGCCCCCTCAGGATTTGAAAATATTTACCATCCCCTCAGCCGAAATGTTAGCCCGCATGTCTGACTATAAGGTATGAAATTTAGGATGAAAGTATGGAGTACCTGTTGACTGGGCTGAAGTACGGCAGCAACTATACAGTAACCCTTCGTGCACTGTCAGTAGCTGAAATTCCGCGTCAGGAGTCCTTACCTATCGCTGCAGTACTGAGAACAGTGGACTGCTTGCACGCGCACAACCACAACTTCTCTATTTGTGGTCAGCTCAGACTTTTCTTTCTACCATACGTATATTACTTTCTGTACTTACTTTTTTACGGCAGTTCTACTGATAATTTTTACGTATCTCACAAAATAGGGAATTGGTGTCACGAATGATTATTACAGGGTTTTTTCTGATTAAGTCTAACATACATGTAACAAGTGGTCCGGGGAGTCTGCCCCCCTTCGACTTAACCCAGACCGCCGATCGGAGACCCCTGAGACGATTTTTCCGACCTCAGAGTTTTCTGGCAAGTTCAGCCGAACCTCGTAAATCGGTAAATGGAACCCTCGACCAATGGAACAGTAATGCTCGGACGGCCCTGTGTTCCATTTGCGAGGTTGGACTGTAATTTTTGGGCAAATTTTTGCGGTTTTTAGAATTTTAGACACTAAAATTGCTAAAATCGCTGTAAAAACGTACTTTTTTAGCTGTAATTGAGCCAAAATTAGCGATTTTTTACGATTTTTAGCCGAAAAATTGAGATTTTTGAACGTTTTTTAGTGGTTAACCCTTGCCTAGAACTTTGGGTCAGAGAACGCCCTGGGGCCAGATTAATAAAGATAGAACTAGCACGTGCTACCCCTAGCACGAGCTCAATAGAACGATCCTGGAACCCTAAGATCATGCAAATTATCATTAATAAGACTTACCGTGTGCTAAGCCTAAGACTTAACACATGATAAGGGTCTCTTGATCGTTCTATTGAGCTCGTGCTAGGGGTAGCACGTGCTAGTTCTATGTTTATTAATCTGGCCCCTGCCCCCATTGGCGGCGGATGACCTGCTGTCACGTGTATGAAGTCTAGCCTTTTGACTGCGTACAAGTACGTACTGTGCGTATTGTAGGTCCTGGTCGCGTTCAGAACTTGGAGTACGTGGTCTTCAATTCAAGCGTATATCTGTCCTGGTCTGCGCCTAAGTATTCAACGCCGTGGAACCCAGTAACGGTCTATCTTGTGCGCTACCGTACCTTACCTCACTTGTCCTCGTGTGAAAAGAACCTAGAAGTGCAACTGGAACTGCCAGCGGTAAGAATTTACCGACTTTTTTCTTTGTTCTTGTGAGTATAAACGCCTGGTCTGCGATCTGCTGCTCCTTGTTCGCCTAAGAAGTTGAGCGTTGGCCAACACAGCACAACAAAAACACCCGAGCAGAAAGTGAAGACAAATTAGAGGTTATTTTTGTGCTTTCAGAACAGAACGGACTATGGTTTCGCCATTTCACCCGGCTGTGTGTACACAGTGTCGGTGGTTGCAGTAGCAGAGAGCGACAGACGCTCTCCAGTGTCAATGATAGAATTCAACGTCTCTCTCTCTTCTACCAGCTCGGCACATCTGAACGGACTCGGACCGTTCCACTCGGCTTACTTCATCGCTATCATCGGGTCGGTGTTTGTGTTGGCAGTTCTCATTGCTGTGGTCTACCTGCGACTCAAGAAGAGTGTGATTGAGTCGCGCAAAAATCCGATGGCCAGTCAGCTCTCCACTATCCTGTCCAGAACTCTTCGCCGCAACAGTCAATACGTGGAGAATAGCTTTGAAGTAGGAATCGCTTCTACCACATTAGACCAATATTCTGTTCGTACGAACACGAGTAATGTGTTCGTAGACATATATGAACATCGCACATAGACACGAACACACGCTAGATAGTAAATTTTGCAGACGCAACAAAACATACTGAGTCCGACGACCGACAAGAGTCTGCGTAGTCGGCCGGACACCAGTCTTGTCTTGTCGCCGAAGCTGTCCGAAACGTCGGAGAGCGATGCGGCTACGGTGATCGTCAACCCGAACCGATCGTTGGTTCCGCGATTCGCCAACGACAACAACTTGATGCACTTCATTTCGCTGCAAGAGTGTTTGGGAGAAGGGGCTTTCGGTCGCGTCTATAGAGCTTTCTGTTCCGCTCCCGGCTACCCCTCGGTTGTGGCCGTCAAAACACTGTCAGGTGCGGCCCCCGGTGTCAGATTTTGCACACGGAACAATGTGAAGATTTGTAGAGAACGTAAAAAGCGAAGGGCTGCGTCATTTGGAGCAGGAAGCTGCGACGTTGCGCTCGATCGGTCAACACTCGCACATCGTTCGACTGTACGGAGTCAGTCAACGTCCGCTGGCCATCGTAATGGAGTTCTGTGCCGAGGGAAACCTCAAAGACTTCCTCGTTCGCATTAGACAGCAAGTGGCAGCTACCGTAACGCCTGTACGTCTTGTCTTTATTTTCATAAAGTGGTCCTTTCTCTTGCAGCGCGATGATGTATTACCGCAGAAAGCTCGCCGGGACAGCGGGTTGGGCGACAACTCGCCGGTGGAACAAAATCAACCCAGCATTTCTGTGCGCTTCGTCGAAGTTGGCCCTTCGCTGTTTCTGTCCTATGCCAGACAAATCTGCATGGCCATGGTACACTTCCCACTACCAACAGTATCATAACACCATGTTTATTGGGTTATTTGTCATTTATTCTTTGGCTACTTAAGAGCCCGTCTCTGGGCCGATCGACCCTTGGTATTGAGAGTTGAAATTTTGACTTTCACCGATTCCGCCCAAATTTGGTGTGGTAGTAGCATCTGATGAGTTATTCTGGACCTGCAAAGATTAGTTCGATTCAACGCTCCAGAGTGGAATAATGCGCTCCGGAAATTTTCGCTTCTTAACTATGGGACGAAAAATTTGGAGCTTATTTTCTCGGGAATTAGTGCGAGTTGCGAATTAATATTTGTGGCTTTTATTAGTTGCTTGAATGTCTCTCAAATGCACTACTTAGATTTACAAATTTTGAAAAAAAATTTTTTTCGACTCTCTTTGACCCCATAAAACCCCCCAAAATACCCCCCCCAGACTTCGCTTTTTTATTTCAGAACTTTGTAGCGCTATTATTTCTGCATTTATTGGTGTAGCCAAATTTGGCATTTGGGCTGCGGAACAACGTCATTTTTGGCCTCAAAGAAAATTTATCCAGTCAGAAAACTGCACAGGTTGACCCAAAAACACCGGAATTTACTTCCAGCCTTTGATTAAGAAGTCAAATCTTTTAGATTTCGGTCTCATTTGAAAGAGCGCGCCCTGGCCGATCGAACAGTTGGTCGCCAGCCAAAAACAAACCACACAGTCCGGTACTGAAAGAGTCTATAGTGAGCACATTCAGCACATTGCGCTTTTCTTCTCTTTTTGAGTTTTTAAGAGCCAGTTCGCAAGAGAATCGACCACGTGTGTGTGTGTGTGTGTGTGTGTGTGTGTGTGTGTGTGTGTGTGTGTGTGTGTGTGTGTGTGTGTGTGTGTGTGTGTGTGTGTGTGTGTGTGTGTGTGTGTGTGTGTGTGTGTGTGTGTGTGTGTGTGTGTGTGTGTGTGTGTGTGTGTGTGTGTGTGTGTGTGTGTGTGTGTGTGTGTGTGTGTGTTACGCAATTTTTGTTTAGACCATTCAGTAGAAACTGCAAGGTCACAGACCAACACAGACAAAAGAGCAAACCCAAGAAGGTCTATAAGGTCTAAAAGATCAGTCAAGCAGTCAAGCAGATCATCCATCTCTGTTGCGCCACAGTTCATCCTCAACGGTTTTGAAGTTCTCATCGTTTATGTATTCTGCACAAAAATGTAGTCATCAGTATCTTGGGGCTGTTCAACATAAGGTTCATCTTCACCCTCATGGGCTAAAACACAATGGCCAACTAAACCATGATGGACTAGCAATTCATTGAACAAATAGTGGGTTGCTATTACTTTCCGTTCGCTGCCGCTTTTGTGCAGGGCCTTTTGGCCTGGTTCCCCTGCCGCCATTTCGAGCTTTGAAGCTTGACATAATTTGCTGCTCTGTGAGGTACTCATCTGGCTGGAAATGAAGTGCAGAGTTACAGTCATGTCTCGTTAATCCGGACCTCGTTAATCCGGATATTCGCCTTCCGGACAAGATTAGGCCAGGTCCCAATTTTTCCCCATGTTATATGTCTTGTTAATCCGGATCCGGATTCGTTAATCCGAACACGTTTTTCCAGGTCCCAACTTCGATTTTTACACGTTAAATGATTCGTTAATCCGGATTTCGTTAATCCGGACAAATTCTGATGCCTGACTCTTTAATCCGGACGCAAGTTGACGCCTCAAAATTTCAACTGCCGAAAAGTACTCCATGTCACTTTGGCAGAAATGACTGATTTTTCGCTAGCTAAACAAAAAATGTAAAAAAAAGATCGAATTTGGCCATTCAATATTCAATGTCGGCTGAACAGTGGCTCGAAATTGATAACCAGGAAGCCACTGATGAGGCGAGCAAGTATCAGTTGAGTAGCTTGTCGCTCTTCATACGCAGGAGTCCTCTAATCTGTCAGACGAAGAGGATGAGGCAGAATTGCTGGCTGGGAATCCACAAGCACCTCCCACTCGTCTAGAGGCTTTCAGTTCCCAGGCTTCAATCAGTCATTTCTGCCAAAGTGACATGGAGTACTTTTCGGCAGATGAAGTGTTCAGCCTCCGTCGCTTGGAACAGCGATTTCAAACTTAGCTGCAGTAAACAGATCTCGATCACAGACTTTATGTCACCGAAATAGAGAGTTACACTTGTTTAGAGCCTGTTTGTAGTGCAAAATTCGATAAAACCGTTACGTTTATATTCTAACAGTAAAGAGAACATTGCGGTACTGCTTTTAAGCTAAAAAACAACGTTTTTAAATTTTGTTTCGTTAATCCGGAAATTCGTTAATCCGGACAAAATCTGCTGGTCCCAACTTGTCCGGATTAACGAGACATGACTGTATCTGAAACATAAACATGCACGATTAGTAATTATAAACCATCTACTGTCTATAGTGGCAGGCTAGATTCATCTGCTATAGTTGCATGTAATTACCATATACATCCAGAACATAAGGCATTTCTTTTGCCAATGTCCCGGAATTATGCTTCATTCATTGTGCACGACCTTCAACAAACTTTTCATAACCAGGACATTTGGATCCAGTTGAACCTAATGTTTGGTGCAGACTCACACAGAGCCCAGCCAGATTCTAGTGGTTCACGTCCTGCAGTACACTAGTCTAGACTATTGATTGCTTCTACAGTATCGATTTTTTTCTCATTCTGTCTATGAGCAGGGGAGGCTAGGCCAAACGGCCCTGTACAAAAGCGGCAGCGAACTGAAAGTAATTGCAACCCACTATTTGTTCTATGAATTGCTAGTCCATCATGGTTTAGTTGGCCATTGTGTTTTAGTCCTTGAGGATGAAGATGAACTTTATGTTGAACAGTCCCAAAATACTGATGACTACATTTTTGTACAGCACGATGAATACATAAACGATGAGAACTTCAAAACCGTTGAGGATGAACTGTGGTGCAACAGAGACGGATGATCTGCTTGATTGATCTTTTAGACCTTATAGACCTTCTTGGGTTTGCTCTTTTGTCTGTGTTGGTCTGTGACCTTGCAGTGTCTAATGAATGGTCTAAACAAAAACTGCGTCACACACACACACACACACACACACACACACACACACACACACACACACACACACACACACACACACACACACACACACACACACACACACACACACACACACACACACACACACACACACACACACACACACACACCCACACACACACACACACACACACACACACACACACACACACACACACACACACACACACACACACACACACACACGTGGTCGATTCTCTTGCGAACTGGCTCTTTTAAGAGCCAGTTTTTCTAGGAATCGACTTTTGCTCCTTAGCCTCCGGACAAATCTCAACTTTTTGTCTCCGATTTGGCTAAAATTTTGTATTTTGGTTTAGTTTGACCTAAAAAGACATTTTATCACCTTCCCGGCCATTTTTGAGAGGGTCACTTTTTCGACCCAACCTCAGCTTTCGGCTTATAAATCGGAAACGAATCAACGTAGAAAGTTCGGGATTGCATATTTAGAATCAGAAGAGCGTTATCTTTCAAACGATTCCCTACTCGAGCAGATTTCTGACAAAAATTTTTTTTCGAATCCTTTCCGGGCCCGATTTGACCCCCCTACAACCCCCATTCCGATAATTTTATTTCATGGAAATGTAGCGCTATCTATTCGCTTTCGAACGCACAAAAAAAATCGAGAAAAAAAATGGGGGGCAAATTGAGTTTTTGGGCCTTGAAAGTTGAAAATCCGTGAAATTTTATATAAATTTGCCTTTCAGCATGCATACACTGCAGAGAACAGAACATGGGTATATTGTGGACCGAAGTCCAAGATTTCTGTCATACATATTATATTACACAGTATCTCTTGCATACATTGCACAATTCTGGACTTGCTTAATGCTTTCTGACGTGAGTTAGCTTGCTTCTTGATGTCGTTAAAAGTCAGACTCTGATTCGCTCCAGCTTTACCCCTTATCCCTACGTAAGTTGAAAATCGAACTTTTGTGTAGAGAGCTGTGCTTTGGTGCACTAATAGACATCCACGAGTTATGTTAAACCTGCAAAGGGTTTATGGATTTGACGCTCCATTCCCAAGATATATGCCATCAAAAATAGGGCCACTAACTATGGGACCAAAACTTCCAACTCGGGCTTCTTTTATACTATAACAAGAGTAAGCTTTGTATGCCGCAAAACTGTAGAACTTCGCATGTTTCCGAGTATTTGGAAGCGAATTTCTCATAAACAACGGGCCGTAGCCATATATGGTTTACACCAAACTGTAGCAAATTGATAGTACTACAAATTTACGAAATAAAAAAGTCGGCCTAAGGGGTTGCAGACGAGCTAGGGCCCGCCAAATGTGGTCTAAAAATTTTTTTTGCTCAAAAATTATTTTTGACCAATAATTTTTAATCTACTCTAAAAGGTATCTAAAAGCTCCAATTTTTTAGTTCCAACTCTTATTATAGTATAGAAGAAGTCCGAGTTGGAAGTTTTGGTCCCATACAGTAGTTAGTGGCCCTATTTTTGATAGCATATATCTTGGGAATGGAGCGTCAAATCCATAAACCCTTTGCAGGTTTAACATAACTCATGGATGTCTATTAGTGCACCAAAGCACAGCTCTCTACACAAAAGTTCGATTTTCAACTTACATAGGGATAAGGGGCAAGGCTGGACCGAATCAGAGACTGACTTTTAACGACACCAAGAAGCAAGCTAACTCACGTCAGAAAGCATTAAGCAAGTCCAGAATTGTGCAATGTATGCAAGAGATACTGTGTAATATGCATGACAGAAATCTTGGACTTCGGTCCACAATATACCATGTTCTGTTCCCTGCAGTGTATGCATGCTGAAAGGCAAATTTATATAAAATTTCACGGATTTTCAACTTTCAAGGCCCAAAAACTCAATTTGCCCCCCATTTTTTTTCTCGATTTTTTTTGTGCGTTCGAAAGCGAATAGATAGCGCTACATTTCCATGAAATAAAATTATCGGAATGGGGGTTGTAGGGGGGTCAAATCGGGCCCGGAAAGGATTCGAAAAAACATTTTTGTCAGAAATCTGCTCGAGTAGGGTATCGTTTGAAAGATAACGCTCTTCTGATTCTAAATATGCAATCCCGAACTTTCTACGTTGATTCGTTTCCGAGTTATAGGCCGAAAGCTGAGGTTGGGTCGAAAAAGTGACCCTCTCAAAAATGGCCGGGAAGGTGATAAAATGGCTTTTTAGGTCATATTAAACCAAAATACAAAATTTTAGCCAAATCGGAGACAAAAAGTTGAGATTTGTCCGGGAAGAGTCGATACTTAGAAAAACCGGCTCTTAAAAACTCAAAAAGAGAAGAAAAGCGCAATGTGCTGAATGTGCTCACTATAGACTCTTTCAGTACCGGACTGTGTGGTTTGTTTTTGGCTGGCGACCAACTGTTCGATCGGCCAGGGCGCGCTCTTTCAAATGACACCGAAACCTAAAAGATCCGACTTCTCAATCAAAGGCTGGAAGTAAATTCCTGTATTTTTGGGTCAACCTGTGCAGTTTTCTGACTGGATAAAATTTCTTTGAGGCCAAAAATGACGTTGTTCCGCAGCCCAAATGCCATATTTGGCTACACCAATAAATGCAGAAATAATAGCGCTACAAAGTTCTGAAATAAAAAAGCGCAGTCTGGGGGGGGTATTTTGGGGGGTTTTATGGGGTCAAAGAGAGTCGAAAAAAATTTTTTTTCAAAATTTGTAAATCTAAGTAGTGCGTTTGAGAGACATTCAAGCAACTAATAAAAGCCCCAAATATTAATTCGCAACTCGCACTAATTCCCGAGAAAATAAGCTCCAAATTTTTCGTCCCATAGTTAAGGAGCGAAAATTTCCGGAGCGCATTATTCCACTCTGGAGCGTTGAATCGAACTAATCTTTGCAGGTCCAGTATAACTCATCAGATGCTACTACCACACCAAATTTGGGCGGAATCGGTGAAAGTCAAAATTTCAACTCTCAATAGGGCATGGGAGACAGGGTCGACGCTGTCAGAGACCGGCTCTTAATTCCTTTTCATGTGCCAACAGAGAGAAAGTTGCAGGAGTTCCTGACTAGCAAGGGCATGGTGCACCGCGATTTGGCAGCCAGAAATGTGTTGGTGTGCGAGGGAGCCACGGTGGTCAAGTTGTGCGACTTCGGATTGACGCGCACCGGCGGCGAGTACCACCAGCTGGTTGGAGGTCGGCTCCCGGTCAAGTGGATGGCTCCGGAAGCTGTCCGCCACCAAATATTCACTCAGCAGTCCGACGTGTAAGTTGTGTTGTGTTTCAGTTTAGCTGAGCACAGAAATACCACGGTAAATCGTGCCCAGGTACGGTAGGATTACTGTAGTAAGTAAGTAGTACGGTAACGTCATGTGCAGTTGCTGTAGTTTAAGTACACGTACTGTACGATAGTGTTGCTATTGTTGCCATTGGTGAATTTTGGTAGCGGTCGTACAAGTGTGTTTTCTGTTTACAGCTGGTCATTTGGAATTGTGTTGTGGGAGATCGTAACAGTAGGCGGGACGCCCTACCCGGGTGTCTCTATGACGCAACTGATCGACCTGCTCAAGTCTGGCTACAGAAACCCGCAGCCGCCTAACTGTGCTGTAGAACTGTAAGCTATCTTACTTTACTACCAGTTCTCTAAAAGACTGAAGATACTGCAGCCCGACCTTTTCTAACTAACTAACCAACTTTACTTTCACTCAAGAGAGCATGGAGACACATCGTCAATTTGACATAAGGCGCTTCCGTAAATGTTCTAGTTTGACAAATTTCTCAATTTCTGACTGCATGTGGTCGATTAGCCAGTTGCATAACAGTGTGCTTGTTGAGGTACGACCTGATGTTGTCGTGCTGGTCGGAGCAGCCGGGTTCTCGGCCGTCCTTTTCTATGCTGACGCGTCGTTTGGAGTTGTTGATGGAGTCGAGTGCCAATTACATCGGCTTGGACCAGTTGCAGTCCGACGCTCCCTACTATCTCACTGCAACTGCTTGAGTCTGATTTGTGTTATGTACAGTGCTGATGCTCTTTGTATACTTGGATCGTTCTCTTTCTTCATGTGTGCTTTGTATTATATTCCGGTCTGGTTTGTGAATGAATCAATGTAGAGTGTTGATTTTATGTTTGTACATACCTATACTGCTTGATGCTGCTGTACGTATTTTGTTCAGTTGCCTTGGTGCGAGTCGCTTTTTGCATAAATTGGCACACATATGCAGCTGACTTAACTAAAGTCTGTCGTAGCTAAACCTAAGGCTATCCAACCTGGGCGCCCTCGCCCTTCCTTGTCAGATTATTTTAATGTTATTGTTCGCCTTGCCTTTTCTGTGCTGCGAGTTCTTTCTTGGTTTTCCGTTCGTGTTTGCATGGCAAAGCTTGTTCTTCCGTACCTAAAATTGCAGTATATCAGTAATAAGAAAGGTGCTGATAATACGGAAATAGCAGCTTTAGTTTCTGCTGGAGCTTAAGCCGAAAATTGCGCCATTATATTTCCCAACTTTTCTCTCGCCATAGTTGAACCACGATTTTTTAAAACTGTACGTACCGGGTTTTTTCGATAAAGAACCGATTATTTAGTTTAAAATTGAATTTATGAAAAGTGCAAAAGACTAAATAAGCGCAAGTGGGCTTTTTAAGGACAAATAACCGGTACCATTACCGAAAACCTGTTCCTAACCAAACCGGTAAATACTGTAGGTACGTTCGGAGCTGGACGTACGTTCTGCTGATCCTCGCATAACACTGTAATTTCAATTTATTAAGGGACTCAATCAATAGTATGTACATTGTACATGACAATTCCTAACACTTCAAGTAAGTTCGCAACTAAGAGACTAGCTTATCACGTCTATATACATAACACAAGCATAAATGGAATGGAAAAAGACCTTTCCAGCACACTGTAGAATACATAGAAGGGTGTACAGAATCGAAATCTCAGCAGGTAGTAGTAGTTCAGTTGAATGCAAGCAATAGCTCCACAGTGTCTTCACTCAAATTCCCGTAAAATTTGCGATTTTCATCTATTTGTGTACAACTCCAGCCACGTAAATCAGGAACAAAATGGTGAAGGCGGCGAAAGCGGCCAAGAGAGCGAGCAAAAAACAGGTGTGGCTGGAGATTTTGGCCTTCTTCCTTTTCACCATCAGCTTGACACTGTTGACACTGGATTTGTAGCTGTCCAGGTGGTCGATGTGTCCGTTGGAATTCATCAGAACCACCGACTCCTGGCTCTTGTGACTTGGCAGACCGATCGAGTTCTTGCAAGTCTGACAGAAGAGCAGAAACTCGAACAGAGCCACCGTTATGGTCACCATGCAGGCCATGAACCAGATGTCCAGCAGAGAGAGGTAGATCACTTTGTCTTGCATCATCCACTGAAATTCGGCTTAGGCTTAGATCTACGTAGATCAGATTATCTAATGAAGAGATTTGTACTGTATATAACACTCACTCGTCTAACCTATTTGTCATTGTTTGTTAGTGTGCTCTCCCAGTAAATCTTCTTCATTGGTGCCGAGTGGGTGTTATATACAACGAAACTCTTTCACTACTTATGAGCTTGGCCTCCCTAAAAGCAAAAGAGCAAAAGAAAATTGTACCAAGACAATGAGAGAGAGCAGGGCCGAGCCGCACATGACAGCTCTAACGGTGCGTCGTTTAGTAAATCCGGCGGCCACAACCAGTAGCACGAGCAGCACGGAGGGCAGCATGGCTCGAAATACGAATGTGAAGGATTTGCGAGAGCGCACTTCGAATTCCACATGCAAGTTGTTGCCGTCTGAAAGCGTGCTGTTGTTGTTTCTTCTCTACTTACGTTCAACTTGTGCACATAATGTGTGTACCTGAGTTGTTGAGAATGTAAGGAATCGGCTCAGTCTCGAGTGAAAAACACGGATTTTTGCAGGTAACGTCCACTTCTGAAAACGGTTTTTCAATTTTTCGATTTTGAAAGAAAAGTCTAGGAGGAAGAAAGTGGGCTGCGGCCGAGAAAACAACTTTTTTTCGCATTGTCGGCGAAACTTTTACGATTGTGACACAGGCCTTACACTGATTTTTATGTGTAGATAGTGTAAAAAGAATAGCCGATCGACACCCAGCGGTACCGTAAACATCAATCAAAAAGTGCGATTTGCCCAAATGAAATTCAGAATCGTTGATTTTTATGAGGCAAACTCCTGGGGGAAACCAAACGAATCGCAGAGCTTGCAAAGAAAACGAATATCTTTAAAAATTGCTAGCATGCTTTTGAAATTTTCAAAAAACTCATTTACCGTCTTCGTTGACCATCATTTGAAGTCTGCATTTGCTGCTGCCAAACGGATATTGAAAAGGGTCGCTGAGGCATCTGACGAAGCCGGAAAATCTAAAAAAAACTCGTCCGTGAACAATCGGCTGGTGTTATACTTTGCTCACTTCGTAATCTGTTTCAAGTAGCCCACTGTGTCAAAGATTGTACTGGTTTTTGTAGGCTCAAGGCCGACGAAGCTCAATTTGGGCGTCCAGATTTTTAGCGAATCGGGCAGGTTAAAAACTGAGCGAGTGTAGCGACTGTCGGCCAAATACAAGCGCTGATCGTACCAGGCGCTCGTTAGGGTCACCTGGACTAGCAGCTGCTGCAACGAAAAGCTCTTTGAGGATTTTGGAGCACTGGGTTGGGCGTTGCGTACGTATTGCTCCACTCTGAAATGGTTCAGGGACAGGGACAGGTTGAGACGCAGCAGTGGAGCTCCTGAAAACACTCGGCCGTCTTTCTACAGTACTCTATGTACCTCAAGGCATTTCTCGACTTTTTGCGCAACGGCTTATAGCACTGTAGTTTCAGTTTTAGAACAAAGTCTTAACCCGCAAGATTGAAAATGCCATAGAATCTATAACATAGATGTCAAGAAATCCCTAGACTGATAAGAGTAAAAATCCTCAGACCGTGATTGTTCGATTCAGGCTTGGGCATAACGTCGGGCTGGTAATATTTGAGGATTTTGGCCAGGTCTGCATACTCCTCGCTCGATATGCTGAAACGGCGGGCAAGATTTATGACGTTTCGAGAAATTAGACTTAAAAACTGGTTTTCGCCCGTTCTTTACTATCTCTGGTGCGTAGTAAAGAAAGGTTTAGCCTATCAATTAGAAACCCCTTTTCAGTGGACATGCTCAAGGACAGACGTACAGTACGTACGTAGTATCGGGAAAACAATTTCAAGCTGACACAACATTTAAAAGAAGTACGAAGCCTTTTTGCATTGAAAAAACTGTAACGGTAAGTGTTCCAAATTTATTTAAAAAAAACTGGCTTTCCACAGTAAACCCTCCGATCCAATTACACTGACTTTCGCTCTATTAAAGGAAATACGGTGCCCAACTACGGTGAATGTACTGCAGTGAATCTCCAAAAGCATTGGACCGAAAGCAAATTATTTGATTTATTTGGTTTGGTAGTATTGTCCTCATCTCATCCCACAGTTTCTTTAAAAAATGTAAGCAAACCGTTGATAAAAGTAGTAGAAAGAGACTGTCCTGCGACAAGAGAGCAGTTAGGTTGAAGGAATAGGTTGAGACTTTACCTTGCGAAGACGTTCGTGGAGTCGAAAGTTAACACAGCGAACACGATTACAACAGTGCGCAGCAGCGCAGCCATTTTTGCACTGCGACACCAAAACAAGGACTGTGCGCAATGTCAAGTCAGTACGGGGCATCCACTTATCACGCAAATGACAGAGGAAGATTCTTAGCGCCCGATTCCGCCAAGTCGACGTTCAAGTTTTTGACAACCCAAACACAGGCCAGATGACGCGCTGACTCCAGTCGAACGAACGCTGCCGGTAAGAGACAATCCTACAGTCAAATAAATTGACAATTGACCAAAACCGGTAGAGCCGGCGCGTTCGTTTGATCTATTAAACTCTCCACTATGGTTCATTGGAATGCCGTCTGGTAAGTCACACACCTCCTCAAAGTGCTAAAGTAGCAAACAAACGTACAATCAAATTCTAGAGCAAACTCTCTTCCACTATCTGAGGTGACAGAAGAAAAAAGGCTGCAAAACTGCAGAAAAGTAAGAACCTCTGGCAGTTTCGTATGGACAGAAACAGGTTAGGGACGGCGTTAAAACGAGCTCGAGTGCGGAAGGAAAGGACGTCTGTTTTGTCCACTTTATTAGAGTTCACAATATGTGACACAATAATAACAATGACCTGTAATTGCCTGAACCTCATTCATAAAAACCCGTAATAAATGTATGATGCACGCAATGCTGCAGCTCCGAACGCATAATGCACTTATTTCCCATTGAACGGATATCATAAACTACTTCTGTACCACATATATGCGCAATAAAAACACTATGACACACTTTTAACTGGCCTAAATACTACGTACGCCTTACGTAGATGGGTAATCGAGCCAACAGAATAATCGAAAATACAATACAGACCCACTACCTACCCACAATTGACAACGACGATTAGTGTACATGATACAGTACGTTAGGCACAGTCAGGTACTCAACGGCAGGTAGCAACCGATAGCTTCCAATTCATCATCTCACAGTGACCGAAAGTGGATACCAAGATTCTTGGTATGATACTCACCATACATGAATGAATCATTGGTTTCGGGTTTTCTATTGGAAACTCAATCAAAGAGTAAATTTACAAATTCACATTGTCCTAAGCCGTGGTTTGAAGCTAATGCTTTTTAGAGTTTACAATTAGGCTTGGTTTAGGGTAAGCTTCGGCTCAGAGAAATCTGGTACATAACCATATTTGCAGTGGTACTACCAGATGGCTGAACGTGGATACAATTACGGTGTGCCACGTCGTCAAGCTTAGATACATCGTAGACTCGTTACACATGTGGGATGGTAGCTGAACGGCTAGGAAGAGAAGCAAAGCCGCTCATCGTTTCCAACGTATTCTGTACGCTGGCTACGGTCAATCTTGGTGCAGTCGGTGGTTTAGCGGCCAGCTCGACTGCCCGAACGTAGCGATGGCAGAGAAGGGCCATCCATGCCAGTATCAGCAAGATCAGTTGTATCAAAATGCTCAAAGCTACCAACAAAGCACTCTCTGCACTCTTGCGCAATTCACGATTGGCCATTATGTAAGCCATCCAGAGTGCAGCAGATTGCACCACTTTCCACGGTATGTACGCAACCATCCAGATTGAGCTTTGTCTGTTCATTCCTCTCATTGCAAGATAGACCAAGCTGAAGGTACAGAACGGTTTTAGTTAGTCGCACAGAGACTGCGTGGTCTGGTGCTGCACACACCGGGTAGGGCCGGATTACCGTTGCTACAGACCAATTTTCAGACCCCCTTCCAATTTTCCGGTAAATTCACTGTCATTTTCTGCGAAAATCTGCTAAAATCTGCTGTAAAACAGAATTTTTTGAATTTTCGATCGATTGTAAATTTAGCCCTGAGAATGCGTTTTTAAAGCCGAATTTTCAAAATACTGGGGTTCTTTGGGAACGTCAGTACAGGCATCTTCGAGATTTTATCCTCCTTAAATTTCTCGGTACATGATTGGATACAATACGATACTGTTATTTTACTAGTGGATTTTTATTTTACTATTTACTAAATTTACTACAAATTCAGCTCTTCAATTGAATTTTTATTTTATTTTTACTACCAGGCAGCTCCAATTTTACTAATTTTTGTTTTACTAGTAATTTTACTAATTTTACTACTATTTTACTACGATTTTACTAGCGATTAGGAGCAATTTTGCATCAATAATGCCAAGATCTTATGAATAATTAATGTTGATGCTAAAAAGTTGTTAAATTTGATTATGATACGAGGTTTTCAAGAAGTTTAGAAACAAAATGTGTGAAATTCGACTATGAAAAGTGCTCCCACACATCTTTTATTGCCGATCCGATCCGATCCGATGTGCGGGGGGCCTTTACAGCCCTACGCTCAGACCTTGCGATCCATTGCGCAACCCCCCTTGGTCTCGGACGTTTCCCTTCTATCACTGCCAGCCACTCTAGCCATGCTGTTGGGCGCCAGGTACTAAGAGAGTCCCTGGCGCGTTGACGTCATGGTGCTGTCGGCTCCCGACGTCCGCTTGGTCCGCCCCTGGTGCGAGAGAGGCCCCGAGGCCTAGTCGGTTTCCGTGGACAACTCCTGACCTCATTGATCTTTCTCCAATGTGGCATGCTATTGGAGCGGCTTCGGTGCAATGGCAGATCCAGTCGGTTCCCATTTTTACCTACTCACTGTAACCAGCTTTCGGTGGCCTGGGTGGAGCGTTGTGCCGACGACCAACTCTTTGCAGCAAGAAACTTGCCGCGCCGAGAGGATGAACCACTACAACCGCTAGGGATGCAGGGGCTGCCGTGACTCAGAGGCAGCGAGCTACCCACTGAGCCAACGACGCGGCATCTTTTATTGCAAAATTGATCAAGAATTTAGCTGGAATTCACCAAAAACTAGTAAAATAGTAGTAAAATTTTCATTTTACTATTGACGGTCTTTGTTATTTTAATTTAATTTTTACTTTATTATTGGCTCTTAATTTTACTTTTTACTATTATTTTACTACTAGTAAAATACCACTAGTATTACTAATTTTTGTTTTACTATACTATAGTAAAATAACAGTACAATACGAGTGCAAGGTTACAGAGTTTTTCTTGGCCTATGTACCAGATGTGTTGCATGGATCATCGACAGTGTTGCAGGTTGGGGAAATTGGGGAGAATTTTTCCCCTTGGGGGATTGGGGGGATTTTTGTAAAATCTGGGGGAATTTTGTGGTCAATAATTTTCCAGTATTGTTAGGGATTTTGTCAGTTAGTCAGACAATTTTTACGATTGCAGGTGCATATTATTAATTGTTAGGCACTTATTTTTGCTACTAACATGTTTCGAGTGCCACTATTTATCAATCGAAGTTCACTAGCCACTGAAAATCAAAATAGAAAACTTAGCATAGATGTAATTAGCAAGCAACATTGATTCGATCATCTGCACAAGTTCTAGGTAACGCTAATAAATAGGAAACTGTGTTACGTCGTGGTTTATTTCGTGATACAACAGCATAGAGTGGTATTCTTGCCAAAAATTCTGAATTCTAGTATGAAAAACATTTTTCAAAGATATTTTAAATTTTTCACCAGTGCTCGGTCACACAACTTTTTGCTTCAGACTTTTATTTGAATCAAAGCTGATTTGTTATTATTTAGCCTTTTTTGAGTGTCTAAAACGCTTGTAATATAGAAAATCAATCTCATTTATGCCATTATTTTCGAGACCAATCGTTTTTATTGAGTTTTAACGATGACCACACATCCTATTTAAGGAAAATTGACCCTTCCGAGCCTATATTTTGTTGGATTTTCTGGTGGGGATTGGGGATTTTTGTAATTTTGGGGAATTTTATTCAGGTACAGCACGTACGTAAGCATGTACGTACGTAGAGTACACAGAAGTTTCTCTAAAAGCTTAAACAGTAAAAACTCACATCGCCGAAGAAGCAAGAACGGGAGTAAAGAAACATAAGTAGGACTGCAGCTTCATTGTGACAATACAGACAACAACCATGCCAACCAGCGCCACGGCCAGAAGCGCCAGTTCTAGCCATCCGGCGAAATAGAAAACAGTGGTAATTTTTGCCACCCCAAACAACATAGGCATAGGCGGTTCTCTATAGCCATTGTCAAATCGAGTGTAAGGAGGAGGTGGCACTCCGGCCAGACGCTGCATAAGGTTGGTCATTAGGTGATGTTAAAGTTAGACAGGCTGAGCAGATGGCAAACGCGAACTGCCACCGGTTTTGGCTTGCTCGCTGTCTTCCTTTTGGGACCGATTTCCGAGTGGGCGGCTGGTGCGCTTTTTCTGACCGGCCCGCTTTTTCTGCAGTCCCGTGACGATCGCTCGCCATCAGCAGAACGAAATTCTACCAAAACCGGATCAGCGGCTGGCTAATGACACATACGATAGGGTGATATGACAGATTTGCCTTTGTTCGAACACGCCACCGGAACGGTATTCTTTGTCGCTTACAAGGGACTTTATAATCAAAAGTTCTCCGAATCAATTTTGTCGACTAAACTTGAGTTGCTTAAAGAACGGATACGTATGTTTTGGGTGGTCAGGGATGCCGCGACCCCGTGACTCAAGGCAGCGAGCTAACTACTGAGCGGACATCGCGGTAAGGGTGGTCAACGGGTGGGGGAATAAGGCCTCCTCTCGATGCCATTTGCCAAAACGAAAAGGGGCGCCATAATAGCACCAGGGGCCGAAACTCACCCCGTAATCCCATAACTACAGTCCCGCTCTCAAACAGCTCGACCAACAGCCAATATTGGCCAATATTGGCAAATATCGCCAACAAAGCCAACAGGCGCGCTGGGTCACCAACAGGACCCACAAATGACCAACACCAACAACAAAACGACAACACCGCCGCCAACAGACCGCCGGCCGTTGGGGCATTGCGCGCGGCTGTTACAATTTAGCAAAACTTTCACACAAATTTAAGCACGTTTTATGACACAGTAGGGCTTTTTTCCTTCCAAAAATGTTCAGTACCAGCGATCAGTTCGTCTTTGGTAGTCGGCTGCCACTCCGAGCGCAAAAGCGCCCGCCGGTCAGTGCTTAGAAAGCAGTGCGCGCAATTTTTTAGGTAAACCGGCCGCCGGTCAGTGATTAGAATGCAGTGCGCGCAATTTTATTAGGTAAACCGGCCGCCGGTCAGTGGTTAGAAAGCAGTGCGCGCAATTTTTTAGGTAAACCGGCCGCCGGTCAGTGATTAGAAAGCAGTGAGCGCAATTTTATTAGGTAAACCGGCCGCTGGTCAGTGATTAGAAAGCAGTGCGCGTGCGCGCAATTTTTTAGACAAACGGCCGCCGGTCAGTGGTTAGAAAGCAGTGGGCGCAATTTTATTAGGTAAACCGGCCGCCGGTCAGTGCTTAGAAAGCAGTGGGCGCAATTTTTTAGGCAAACGGCCGCCGGTCAGTGGTTAGAAAGCAGTGGGCGCAATTTTATTAGGTAAACCGGCCGCCGGTCAGTGCTTAGAAAGCAGTGCGCGCAATTTTTTAGGCAAAGGGCCGCCGGTCAGTGCTTAGAAAGCAGTGCGCGCAATTTTTTAGGCAAACGACCGCCGGTCAGTGCTTAGAAAGCAGTGCGCGTAATTTTATTCGGTAAACCGGCCGCCGGTCAGTGCTTAGAATGCAATGCAATCAATTGCGTGCCCTCAACGCGAACCACATTGGTGACAGAGCTTAGAAGAGTAGGGACCAATAAGACCAAGTAGCGGCCAACGGTCAGATCGGCCTACACACCAACAGCAATTAACGCCCAGCCGGCACCCCATAAACAGGGCCAACAATCGCCTGCAAAGAATGCCTGGTTGTTGGCCCAATTTTCGTCCAATTCTAGCAGTTGGTCGAGCTGTTTGAGAGCGGGACTGTACGGGCGTCGTTTCACCCATTGTAGAATTAGCGGATTTTAAACCGGAATTGGCAAGAACTCTTTTTTATGTTTATACAAATGTAACTCTTTAAATGCGATCTCCGGACGCAGATTGCGTTTTACAAACTTACGTTGGACCAGTTCGCTCAGACGAAGTCCAGTATCAAACCGCGGCAGCACAGTTTAGCATACGTACGTACTATGAATTTCGTCTGAGGAAAGTGACAACTGAAGAAAAAACGCCCAGCATTCGTCTGTCAACCCTGACTGTCCTAGTTTAAGGCTTAGGCTTCTGTTTTGTTTAGCCTATGTATTTAGCTTTTAGAAATGAAATTGCTTTCTTATACGGTTTTTTTCGAACCGTTAAGCTTATTCTACGTAAACCAATACGTAATATTACAAAATGTAGAACACTTATCCCCCTCAAAAAGACGGTACTCCATATGGAGCCAAAGCGCGAATACGCGATTTTGTGAAATTCCCACCTCAAAAAATTAATGACGACGAATCTGCAACTAAATCCGCAGGTGTGCGAAACAAAATGGAGCATAATGCATGTCTAAACATTGTGCGAATCAAATGAGTTTCGGACGGCCAAACATTTTTGCGATTTTGCGTCGATTCGCATATGAGTCATCGCGAATTTCAGGCGATACAGCTGTTTTTACGAATTTATTGGTCGTCGCGAAGGAGTCATACAAACTTGTTGCAGGTTCATATTGAGGCACTTTTTTTTACTCAATAACCGATGTGGATGTATGGAATTGGCTAGATTTAGATTTGAGTTTTTTGAATCCATATTAAGGGAAGACGAAGTCAACGAAACGTAGCAGTAGAACACCGAATTTCTTACTTCACTTACTACATACGAACATTATTATTTGCGGCTTGGGAAGAATGTTTAACATGCATTTCGCGAGAAAGTCAGCTTAGGTGACGAAGAGAGGGGGCAAGGGGGTTCATCTCACCGATCCGGCTAAAATTTTATGAGCATAAACTAGACCACGAAGGATGACCTTCGGCGCATATTAGAAGAAAAACACCCCCCTAGAACCGGAGCAACACCCCCTCAAAGTTGGCTCGCCAGCCGATTTTTGGCAAATTTTTGGACCTCTAACGACCCGAATTCAAACGTGTGCCGTTTGCGCATTTCTAAACCGACAGCTTTCCCATGCGCACCAATCGATAGCTATTTCAAAATACTTTAAATCCCCCACTCAACTTTTTCCGTATCATACCTGGTTAGCGAGTTATTTTCCGAAATGTACCAAAAATTGCGAAAATTCACCCTCCATTTTTTGCAAATATTCGCCCATAACTCCGGCCACAGAAGCGTGGGCCACCTGGAACTTTCTTCAAAGTTAGCTCATAACTGGCCAAACATAATCCACACAAATTGGTCAAAATCCAAGGGGTGTTGCGGGGGGGTTTGGCCCCCTCAAAGGTTTCCGGAAAAATTTTTTTGCTGCAAATTAATTTTAAAGTAGTCTATCTGATGCAATTTAATGAGCTGATTACGAATCTGAGCTCCGTTTGGCTAGGCTCGGCCTGGATCGGGAGATATGCAAGTCCAAAATTCCGAAAATCAATGCCCCCTTGTGAGCATATCTTTTGATGGCTAGCCTAAACCGAGTCACGGGGCAGTTTTCTAGACCTATTTTAGCCTGCTGAGTTCAAAACTAACTTCATTTTTTCGCTATGACCTCCCGATCGCGAGTTATAGCCAGTTGAAAATCACTACTACAAAAAAGTGCAATTTTGGTGGTGCGCAAAAAAATCATTTTTTTATCCAGGCCCAAAATTTTATTTCTGACCAGCTCACCGGATGTACTTTTGCCCACTGATTCCAAAAATGACTTCAGTTTTGCTCTAGGAGGTCTGCTTCCCGAGATATGGCCGTTCAAAGTTTCGCGGCAAATCTGCACTACAGCTCTCACTTTTGAGCTTCAAAATGGACTGCGTCGATTAGAGCCGCTATTATTGCGTTGGCTATGTTCTACTAGATGTAGATTTCTTCGCTACATCCGAAAATGACCCATTTTTTACTGTATGACATCTCCTTCAAGAGATATGACCGTTCAACTTCAAGCGGCAAATTCATACCTAAATCGGCTATGACCTGCTAGCGGGCTGTCTCCATTAGTACCGCGTGTGGTCTTTGTAAGGCTGTCATGTTAGATAAGTTACAGTCCCGCTCTCAAACAGCTCGACCAACTGCTAGAATTGGACGAAAATTGGGCCAACAACCAGGTATTCTTTGCACGCGATTGTTGGCCCTGTTTATGGGGTGCCGGCTCAGCGTTAATTGCTGTTGGTGTGTACGCCGATCTGACTGTTGGCCGCTACTTGGTCTTATTGGTCCCTACTCTTTTAGGCTCTGTCACCAATGTCGTTCGCGTTGAGGGCACGCAATTGATTGCATTGCATTCTAAGCACTGACCGGCGGCCGGTTTACCTATTAAAATTGCGCGCACTGTTTTCTAAGCACTGACCGGCGGCCGGTTTACCTAATAAAATTGCGCGCACTGCTTTCTAAGCACTAACCGGCGGCCGGTTTACCTAAAAAAATAAAAATTGCGCGCACTGTTTTCTAAGCACTGACCGGCGGCCGGTTTACCTAATAAAATTGCGCGCACTGCTTTCTAAGCACTGACCGGCAGCCGGTTTACCTAAAAAATTGCGCGCACTGTTTTCTAAGCACTGACCGGCGGCCGGTTTACCTAAAAAATTGCGCGCACTGTTTTCTAAGCACTGACCGGCGGCCGGTTTACCTAGTAAAATTGCGCGCAGTGCTTTGTCAAGCACTGACCGGCGGCCGGTTTACCTAAAAAATTGCCCGCACTGCTTTCTAAGCACTGACCAGCGGCCGGTTTACCTAATGAAATTGCGCGCCCTGCTTTCTAAGCACTGACCGGCAGCCGGTTTACCTAAAAAATTGCGCGCACTGTTTTCTAAGCACTGACCGGCGGCCGGTTTACCTAAAAAATTGCGCGCACTGTTTTCTAAGCACTGACCGGCGGCCGGTTTACCTAATAAAGTTGCGCGCATTGCTTTCTAAGCACTGACCGGCGGCCGGTTTCTTGAAATAACGGTGGCCCTACAATGTCGTAAAACGTGCTTAAATTTCTGTGAAAGTTTTGCTAATTAATTGTAACAGGTTCAGTAGACCTCAGCGGCAGCCGCGCGCAATGCCCCAACGGCCGGCGGTCTGTTGGCGGCGGTGTTGTCGTTTTGTTGTTGGTGTTGGTCATTTGTAGGTCCTGTTGGTGACCCAGCGCGCCTGTTGGCTTCGTTGGCGATATTTGCCAATATTGGCCAATATTGGCTGTTGGTCGAGCTGTTTGAGAGCGGGACTGTACCTGCCAAATCAATAAGTTATCTGTCAAATCTGGACGTAGTATGGTATCTATCTGGTGCAGTTTTCTCCGCTGATTCAGAATATTATCATATTTTTGCGCTACGGTCACTCTGTCGCAAGTTATGGACCTCGAAAGTTTCATTAAGAAACATGCCATGAGAAGCTGTAATCCTAAAATAAATGTTCAGCATTCGTGCATTTCTGAAATGAACCTTTTGTCAGTCAATAGTGTACCCGACCTATTTTGACCCGCTGAGTTCAAAAATGGCGTTTGTTTTAATCTATAGTTACTCGTTTTGGAGCTACATGAATATTAATGCAAATTTTGTTTGATCAGTAATATCTCAAAATTGAACAGCAGTAGAGAAAAACAAACGCCATTTTTGAACTCAGTGGGTCAAAATAGGTCGGGTACACTATTGACTGACAAAAGGTTCATTTCAGAAATACATGAATACTGAGCATTTATTTTAGGATTATGGCTTCTCATGGCATGTTTCTTAATGAAATTTTGGAGGTCCATAACTTGCGACAGAGTGACCGTAGCGCAAAAATATGATAATATTCTGAATCAGCGGAGAAAACTGCACCAGATAGATACCATATTACGTCCAGATTTGACAGATAACTTATTGTCTGAGTACCAGGGCATAAAATTTACATAAGTAGCTCAGGAGCAGTCAGATTGAAAAACAGATGTCATTTTCGTAATCAGCGGCAAAAACTGCATTAGGTGATGTAAATTTTTATGGCTCTGTACCCTAGATGCGACTGAATTGAGTCACCTTTCAAACGAGCATGTTATAGCAAGTGCAGCCGTTTTGTTCCCAAATCATAAAAATGCCGATATCTTCAAAAGTAGGCAACGTAGAGCAAAAATAAAGTTATTTTCGGAATCAGCAGCAAAAACTACTCAAGAAAAACTGCATTGCACCGCGGTTAATGGTCATACTAGCGAGTAGTGCCAGTCAAGAAAAAGGGTTGGTCTCAACTTTGGACGCCAATTTCTCCCGATCCAGAGCGAATCTAGCTAAACTGAATGCATTTTCGAACTCAGCACACAAAACTGCATATAAAGTATGTTAACAACTAAGCTTTGCAGAAAAAAATTTTTTTCGAACACCTTTGAGAGGCCAAAACACCCCCCCCTCCCCCCTAACCGCACACTTTGGGGCGCTCATTTTGTTTGGCCAACTCATGCCTAACTTGTGTTAAAACATTAGCTTGGCAGGGCCTTTGCACAAAAAGTTATAAAGATTTTTCGAAAAAAAACGGAGTGGCATTTTGTGGAAATTTCGCAGTTTTCGGCGAATATCTCGCTAACCAGCTACGATCTGGAAACGGGAGTACCAGAAAATGAAAGGCCATTGGACCAGCTACAAAACCATATGCGAGTCGAGATCCTAGATTAAGAAACGAATGAAGGGTGATCGTTTGAATGGAGGGTGTCAGAGCTATTAAAATGAGCCCGAAAATTGCTGCCGACCCAACTTTGAGGGGGTGTAGCTCCGGTTCTAGGGGGTTGCTGGTGGCCGGGCATGCACCGTTGGTCTTCGACTGTGCTCTATTTTAATAGATATAAATATCAGCCAGATCCGTGAGATGGCCCTGCTTGCCCCCTCTCTTCGGCACCAAAGCTGACTTTCTCGGAAAATGCATCTTAAAAATTTTAAATTGCGGTGCGTTTATTAGTTTTAGTAAGAATATGCCTGGTTTTAGAGGTGCAGGCTTCCATTCCACTGGTGCGCTGCTACCAGCAGCTAGCGCCCACCGGCACACCGCCCTTTTTTGTTCTTGCCCCATTCATTGGTCCTTCCTATCCGGGGAGAAGTAGGTATATCCCTCAAAATAGTACACTTATAGTACACACAAATAGTACACTTAAAAAATAGTACAAGATGAGATGATTTGATTGGATCACCTTGAAAGGGTAGAAATCAGGGTAAACATCGGGTTTGTCGGTCCCTCAGCGGCCGGCGCATTAGACACATGCTCTGACCTTAGCGCGCGCGCGCGAGCGGCCGGCCGAAATCAGCACCGGTAGAAGCAAACAATTTTTCCGTTCAGCTCACCTGAATGGAAAACTTTGAAACGCTTCTGTGAGCTCAATTCTTGGCCGTTTGTTCTGTAAATTGGTCTAGAGTTTCTTTTGTAGAAACTGTAGCGGCTGACAAACTTGTAGGAAAAAATGTCAGCTTGTTGGCTCGCAATGGTTGTTCGAAGTTTTCCGTTCAGGTGAGCTGAATCGTTTGTTTCTACCGGTGCAGGTCGGAAAAATAGCTTTTATAGTTTTCATGCCAGAAAATATAGTTCAAATATAAATTTCGCTATAAACGTCGTTGAATTAAGGCCGTGTGTGTCAAACGGTTCTGCCGAGTTATTATAATATTATCAACAGTTTCATGTACGGTAAGAGGAATGCTAGCCAAGCAAAGATGGAGGAAGGAGGACGAGGAAGACGTGATAGTGAGCGTCCGAAAAAAGGACACGGCATTCCTTGGACTCAAAAAGAAGTTCAACAACTCATTTACCAATACGAATCTGGAGAAACTTCACCTGAAATTGAACAGGTACATATAATACTTTTATTTATTGTTTATTTTAGGCTTGTCCAAAACAACGTAATGGTTACGACTGTGGCATCTTTGTGCTCGCGTTTGCTGCACTGCTTGCTTCAAGATAAAGCTGTATCACTTGTTTCTCAGGTAAACACGTTATTCTGACGATTTTACAGCGCAAATATCATGTACAATGACTAGAAGTTGTGGGTATGAGCTTTGCAAGATTCGTGTTGATTTTTCCCTAACATTTCATTGGGGTAAGCAGTACTTTAGCCAGAAAAAATATTATTTTGATTTGTAGACTGGTTGTATTCAATCACCAATTGTTTCAAGAAGACATCCCTTTTTAGCGCCAGTTCACGACCTTTTACTGTTATTGCGCCAAGAATCAAATCAAACAGATCTCCTAGATTTCTTGTTGTAGACTAGTGTACGTTTACTTAACGTAGCTGTACGTTCTCTTCATGCTTCATACTCTTATTTTTCCAGCTCTACACTGATATGATGTGCCCATTAGGCGCTGTTTTGTTGACTTGATAAGTGGGATGAGTATTTTGCTGTTATTCTGTTCAACGCTGTGGACGTATCGCACAAGAAATTTCGTGACTGTTCCGTTTGGTTTTCAAGTGCACTATACTCTGTCTGTCGCTATGTTTTTATGTTCTTAAATAATGTTAATACCTGCAAAAGTTGGTAACAATATAATCTCGCCTTCCTATGTGCCCTGTTATTTTAATTAACAAAGTCTGGTCAGTGTCGTGCGTCACCCTTAGCCGTACGCAGTTAGAACAACTACGATTTGTACGTTTGTGTAGGCACATGCAGCAATTCACAAACAGCACAACAATAGCTGATTCTTTCAGATGTAGGTAGATCGCTATTGGTAACCATGTTTAGTCTGTTGTGGAAGTGCGATCAATAACCTAGACTTAAAACAGAAACAAAGTTCCAGTTTTCAAGACACTTTATAGACTATCTTTTCAAGTCTGGTTGTCTGACAATGCTGTTTTTTTAACTATAGAATCGATAGAATCGTAGATTAACGAAGTACAGGGCTATATCGCGTTTGGGCCACTTCGGTACTGTACGCCCTTGCCATGGTATATTTGGACCACTTTGGGTGGGATATACCAACTACGCTCCATAATAAATAATAGGATAGGAAGGTGCGTCGTTGGTATCTCCAGATCAAAGTGGCCCATCGTTTAGGCGGTCTGTACCAAAGTGGCCCAAATGCAGTTTCAGACTGTTTCGGCTTCTGCAATGCTGTGAAGTGAAACAGAGTCTTCTTTAAGCACATGACCTGACGTAGAAAACCGAAGATTCGGATTAACTTATAAGAGCACAACCACTTTTATTGTGCAAACGCGTTCTTTGTTGGTTTCACAACGGTAACTCTTGCGCTTGCTTGTATGCTTGTATTGTATCCGCCGGGCCACGAGCCGTGAACAACTCTATAGGGAAAAAGATTTTACTAAGCAAAGACCCAATTAGCACTGTTTAATCTACCTGTGACGAAGACAGTTCCAACCAACCAAGCCTCTCCTCAATTCAAACGCTTTCGACAAAACCGTGCCATATCTCTATTTAGGATCTAAATTAGTGCGAAACCGCATTTTATGCAAGAACATACTATGCATTACCAAGAAAGACCGTCTAGGCGTTATTGTATTCTTTATTTACCGGTCAAGAACGTCCCTATTTACCGATCTTTATTTACCGGTCAAGCTTTAATGTAAATGATACCCGGTACACTCCTCCACCCACGAAATAGGTATTTTTAACGTGAAAAAGCTAAGATTAAACCTAGGCCTAAAGCTAAAACGTAGGCTGGGTGGTCGGCTCGGCGGGTGGGAATGGGCTTCCACCAATGTTAATGGGGGTACGGGTACTGAACGCACATGTAACTTGTACAATGCTATTTCTATATGAAACACCATTCCAAACGATGTTGTGCACAAAAACGTTGCTGGTGTCAAATCCTATTGTAAATGTGATGTTTTTTTCAACATTTGCAGGAGTCTCAGTTGGTAACAGTGTAGTAGTTTTTGACTGTTTTGTATAGTACATTTGTTCTTTATTTGAGTCTACAACCCCTCGCTAGAACCATGCTGTTGGTGTGGGTTGAGAGAATAACGTTGAAGTTGATGGAAACTTTATCACGCATTAGCGCAGGTACCGCAAATTTGCGCCTTATGCCGACTCGATATTACCGGAATTTTTGCTGTTCTGACGTTTTTTACTGTTTGTTAAGACCTCTGGTGGCCGGTAAATAAATCTAACGGGCCGGGTAAATTTTGTTCGATTTCTGGTAAATTAATCTGTCCGGGTAAATATTGGGTAAATATTGATCCGGAGATACACAGGCCACACCATTTATTATTGGCAACAACGAATAGGGGCGACGGGCGCCCCGGGGCGACGGGGCGCTCGGGAGCCAGACGCACCCCTAAATTCCAGTACTGCGGGCGCCGTTTCTACTAATGCATTTATGAGCGGTTCTAAGCGGAAATATGCAAGAACTTTTTGTTTTTGCGTTTGCTTTTAGGTGCATAAAGATTGGCTTTACCCAGATTGCCAATATCCGGTCTGTCAGGAGACAGATCGACTGAACCGAAAGTCAACAGTGGAATTGAAAGACAGCGTAACCAAAAGAGCGATTTAGAAAGCGAGGCCTTTTAATGGCCAAGGCGCAGTACGCATCTGTGTTTATCAGTGCTGACTTGTCTCCCTGACAAGCGAATCAAGTTTTAGACTTATGTTGCAAGAGCTGGGGACCAAACCCTCCTTGAAAATTGTTTTAGAGCGATGAGCGCTACATACGCTACTCGATACGATCAGATATAGGGGTGGTAGTTAGTCTACGATTGGCTGAGCCCTTCATTTGATAAACTTTGCATGCAGGGCAGGCCCAATGAAAACGATAAAATACGAAATTTCAATTAGCAGGCAGCCTCGATATCTGTGTACAACAGAGGCTAAAAGTATCTAGGAGTACAGATAGATTACAGACTTAGCTTTGCTCCAGAAGTAAAACCTGTCGCACTCGCACCACAGGCCAAACAGGCTATCGGAGATCTGTGCTGTCAATTTAGCAGTGGAACACCTAGTCATGTGCTTGATAGGGTGTGCCGATCTTGTGTGCTGCTCATGCGTGTGTGCGATCTCAATTGTTGTACGGTATCGAGGCCTGGTATTCTAGAAATATGGCTATTTATATGAAAGTGGAGAGATAGCAACTGGTTTTGGTAACCATAATATTGCAACAACTACGTACGCACCAACTCTCGCATCCTGAATTGATGGACAAAGTCACACCCAAGTCGGATATGATTGGCCGCCAGCCTGCTGGTATAAGTACTTGCTCGTGTAGTGTAGGTAGAGATCGTACACAATGTACCTATAAGAAAACAAAAACGAAAACAACAAATATGGAGGCTTTGGCCTTCACTCTCCGAATACAGAGTGTGCGGTAGTCAACAAACCGGTCACTTTCATCATTTTCTCGTCGATCCCGCAATTGCTTTCTCAAGTGAAAATTCTCTCCCACTTCCAGTTCAACTTCAACCAACGGCCGACAGGCACAGAAGAAGAGGCCCTCGCGAGTCACGACGTCCGTTAGGGGGGGGTCAGTGATGAAAGATGTGTGTATATAACCCACTCGTCTAATGTCACGCAATAGGTAGGTACCAAGGCGACGTGGATTTTCGGAACTTGCAAACTTTGATGCCATGACACTAAATGAAAAGTGAAAACAAACACAGACACAGTCCTTATTTTTGTTAGTCTCTTTCAAAAAAGAAGTAAAAATGCAACGAAGATGTTTAAATAAAGTAAGTGGCACGGTCGGTGAAAAATTTTCCTAAAACATGCGGTGCGTTAATTAGTTTAAGGCTCCCGAGCGCGCCGTCGCCCCGGGGCGCCCGTCGCCCCTATTCGTTGTTGCCTTTATTATTAGGGTTAAATGAATACTATTAGGGATGCAAATGGTATCCGGTATTATTTGGTATTATTCGGTATTATTTGGTATTTTCTAGGTATTTGGTATTATTTGGTATTTGGTATTTTTTTATACCAAATAATACCAAATAGTTTAAATAACTAAACAGTTAGCTTTACGTAACGCTAGTTTGTCGATGCTGGGCGTACCGTATACCTAGTAAAACAAGCCTTTCATGAACATCAAACGCAAAAACTACGGTAGCTGATAATTAATTTTGAATTTTATTTCAGAAAGTGCAATTTTAAAGTTGATATTTATTTTTTTAATGTATAATAAAAACAAAATACTTTATATGGCTTTTCTGTTTGATAAGGCAGATTTGCTTAGCTAGTTGGACGACTAAATAAAAGACATGGCGCCATAGTAGGTACAATGTAGGTATGTCATGTGGAGGAAGTAGTAGGTAGGAACAGGTGTGCGCAGCGCAACAAGCAAGTAGAGTACGCAGATAGGTAAGGTTAGATTCTGCATTGTCCTGTGGTTTGGGTTTCTGCTAATCGCGCCAGACAGTATTTCTAGTCTACTGAGATCCTCAGGGAACTTTTCCACGTTAACGATACGTTACTTGGGTAATATCGAATCGGCGCAAAGTTAATCGGCGCAAAGCGCAAAGTGGCGCAAATTTTTCAGTGGTTGCGTGAACATCTAAGATACTGTAGCCCGCGAAATTTAAATTCTATCGTCCCTCCTTTCTTAATTTGTCGCTCCATAAATGATGATTGTCTCAGGACCATTTCCCATTCGCAATATGCACTGTATTTAACCTTCAAGGACTCAAGTTAATACGTTAATTATTTTTATTAACTACTATTAATTGTTGTTAATTACTCAAGTTAATATTTCAAGTTTAATACCACTCTGGAATCCATAAGTTTCGTTGCCCACATCAGCGTGGGGGATAGGCCGAGAATAACTTCAGATACATTAGCTCCACCCATTTCCGTCCTAGAGGAACGGCTTTTTAACATTTGTAAATGAAATAAAGATGAACGAAACGGTACCGTTCGTTGAAGGCGAAGTCGGCGTCGATCATAATTATGCTGGGACGGTGACTAGCACGCCTAACAAAGCTACTGCGGCAACAACGTAGGGGTGGTTTTCATAAGTTGGTAAAAGATTAACAATCTCGGTCCCCGGTCTAATCATAGCAAATTCGGGCGGTCCTAAATCGCCTGTCTAACTTTAACATCACCTAATGCTCAGCCTGTCTAACTTTAACATCACCTAATGACCAACCTTATGCAGCGTCTGGCCGGAGTGCCACCTCCTCCTTACACTCGATTTGACAATGGCTATAGAGAACCGCCTATGCCTATGTTGTTTGGGGTGGCAAAAATTACCACTGTTTTCTATTTCGCCGGATGGCTAGAACTGGCGCTTCTGGCCGTGGCGCTGGTTGGCATGGTTGTTGTCTGTATTGTCACAATGAAGCTGCAGTCCTACTTATGTTTCTTTACTCCCGTTCTTGCTTCTTCGGCGATGTGAGTTTTTACTGTTTAAGCTTTTAGAGAAACTTCTGTGTACTCTACGTACGTACATGCTTACGTACGTGCTGTACCTGAATAAAATTCCCCAAAATTACAAAAATCCCCAATCCCCACCAGAAAATCCAACAAAATATAGGCTCGGAAGGGTCAATTTTCCTTAAATAGGATGTGTGGTCATCGTTAAAACTCAATAAAAACGATTGGTCTCGAAAATAATGGCATAAATGAGATTGATTTTCTATATTACAAGCGTTTTAGACACTCAAAAAAGGCTAAATAATAACAAATCAGCTTTGATTCAAATAAAAGTCTGAAGCAAAAAGTTGTGTGACCGAGCACTGGTGAAAAATTTAAAATATCTTTGAAAAATGTTTTTCATACTAGAATTCAGAATTTTTGGCAAGAATACCACTCTATGCTGTTGTATCACGAAATAAACCACGACGTAACACAGTTTCCTATTTATTAGCGTTACCTAGAACTTGTGCAGATGATCGAATCAATGTTGCTTGCTAATTACATCTATGCTAAGTTTTCTATTTTGATTTTCAGTGGCTAGTGAACTTCGATTGATAAATAGTGGCACTCGAAACATGTTAGTAGCAAAAATAAGTGCCTAACAATTAATAATATGCACCTGCAATCGTAAAAATTGTCTGACTAACTGACAAAATCCCTAACAATACTGGAAAATTATTGACCACAAAATTCCCCCAGATTTTACAAAAATCCCCCCAATCCCCCAAGGGGAAAAATTCTCCCCAATTTCCCCAACCTGCAACACTGTCGATGATCCATGCAACACATCTGGTACATAGGCCAAGAAAAACTCTGTAACCTTGCACTCGTATTGTACTGTTATTTTACTATAGTATAGTAAAACAAAAATTAGTAATACTAGTGGTATTTTACTAGTAGTAAAATAATAGTAAAAAGTAAAATTAAGAGCCAATAATAAAGTAAAAATTAAATTAAAATAACAAAGACCGTCAATAGTAAAATGAAAATTTTACTACTATTTTACTAGTTTTTGGTGAATTCCAGCTAAATTCTTGATCAATTTTGCAATAAAAGATGCCGCGTCGGTGGCTCAGTGGGTAGCAAGCATGCCTCTGAGTCACGGCGGCCGCTGCATCCCTAGTGGTTGTAGTGGTTCATCCTCTCGGCGTGGCAAGTTTCTTGCTGCAAAGAGTTGGTCGTCGGCACAACGCTCCACCCAGGCCACCGAAAGCTGGTTACAGCGAGTAGATAAAATGGGAACCAACTGGATCTGCCACAGCACCGAAGCCGCTCCTACAGCATGCCAACTTGGAGAAAGAGCAATGACGTCAGGAGTTGTCCACGGAAACCGACTAGGCAGGGGGGCCTCTCTCTGGATCCAGGGGCGGACCTAGCGGACGTTGGGAGCCGACATCACCATGACGTCAACACGCCAGGGACTTTCTTAGTAACTGGCGTCCAACAGCATGGCTAGAGTGGCTGGCAGTGATAGAAGGGAAACGTCCGAGATGACGAAACTACGGGGGTTGCGCAATGGATCGCAAGGTCTGAGCGTAGGGCCGTAAAGGCCCCCCCCGCACATCGGATCATCGGAGAGAACTCAGAGTGACAGGCGCGCGGATCGCTATTACTGACTAGACTATACGACCAATAAAACAGAACAGCGAACGATGTACTGTGAATACGCCTTGGAAATTGTTTTGAAGTTAAAGTATGCAACTCGTTTGCTAGCGATGTTTGATTTCCTTGATTCTCAAGCGGTAAGCCTGGTGTGTCTAAAAGCGTCCGGTCCCGTGTAAGGAACAACGTAACGTACAGAATACACAGAGTAAATAACTCAGTAGATTCGCAAATAAGAAATGTGGTTCGCTGCAGCACCAGTTTCTGTGCTCTCAGATTGCTGGTGAGATTATAATTATTATAATAATATTATGTCAGTACTTTCCCAGCCCAGCAGTAATTTTTTACGTTCGCGTTGCCTTCCAAACAAGAAGCTAAAGTTAGACTACTAACCAGTTCAAGGCTTTAATGTAAATGATTCCCGGTCCATTCCTCCACCCACGAAATAGCCATTTTTAACCTGAAAAGCTAAGATTGAACCTAGGCCTAAGCTAAAACCAAGGCTTTAATAAAGTCAGGGTGGTTGGCGGGTGGGGGAACGGGCTTCTTCCAATGTAAATTGGGGGTACTGAACGCACATGTAAAGTTTTCCCGCATTAGCGCTGGTACCGTAAATTTGCGCTTTGCGCTTTGCGCCGATTACCTTTGCGCCGATTCGATATTACCGTTACTTGGGTCGGGTGTTGTCAGATTTTTGGTAGGTAAACTTACTCGCTGTGTGCAATCTTCCGAATCGCGTATCTTTAACGCCGATATAACAGATATCGTTTGTTTACTTTTAGATCTACTGCCGGTACATTAGCTGTGGTGTTTGCGAGAACCAGTACACCCGCGACTGCCAAGATTCTGTGATAAAAGGAGGTGCGTGCAAGCACGTGCATCTGGTTGACATGCAGTTTGGTCAGGGCAAAGAACTTCCTGATGAAGCTGTTTCTGTTCTTCTGCCGCCGCACTCTGCTGACAACGAGAACTCTAGACCGCTTGAACTCTTCTAGACCATGTAGAAGCATTTGACACGCTTCTGACCTACTCATTGACGGAACCACCAACACCTCCAGTAGCTGAAGACTGAAGCGTGAAGCGTTATTGTCTTTGCTGTCCAAAACTTGGTGATGGGTTCGTAACCAGCCCAGTGATGAACGGCTGACCAGAGTCGAAATCCATTTGAACAGGGCGCTGCACTGTGCTTTGGACCCTCTCACTGATGCCCCAAACTGAAGGTACAGGGTGTCTCTAAAGTTTGGTGCCCAGATTTTTGGCATCTACAACTGTATATTCCAAATTTCACCCTATGTGGCCAAAGTTTCCGCAGATTACAGCAAAAAGAAAACGTCTCCATTTTTGAGACACCAAACATGTAGTACAAGTACAGTATACAGTCATGTCTCGTTAATCCGGACAAGTTGGGACCGGCCAATTTTGTCCGGATTAGCGAATTTCCGGATTAACGAATCAAAGCTAAAGCATTGTTAATCGGGTCAAAGGTTCAAATGACAGCTTTTTGCTAGTTGCATAACAGATTCTGCAGCTGCACCTCCTAATTAAAACCCAAAAAACTTATTTCAGCTGATTATACAGGGTGTGCCAAAAAAAACAACCCAGCAGATTTTTCGCTGTAGCAACCGCAAATCTTAACCGATTTGAATGAACCCTTTTTTAAATGAAAGATAAATAAATCCTTAAAAGACTGATGAATCGCTTATTAAGATAGCCTGCTTAGTTCCTGAGATATTTGCCCTCAAAATCAAAACAGAGATTTTGGCAGTGAACAAGAGTGATAAACACAACCCAGCAGATTTTTTACTTTTGCAACCATGCATCTTGACCGATTTGAATGACTCCTTCTTTGAATGAAAGATTGATAAATTCTTCAAAGATTGGAGCAATTTTTATTGAGATTCACTGCTTAGTTCTTGAGATATTTGCCCACAAAGTCGAAACAGTGTTTGGCAAAGAACAAGAGCGATTCCGTTGCACTTCATAATATAGCAGATTCCTACTGCTGGGGACTAATGACACTTTACTGTTGAAGTGAACCGAGTTTGTGTGTCACCAGTAAAGCCTCCAATAGCCCTCAGCAGTAGCAGGAATCCGTTTTATTACGAAGTGCAGCGGAATAATTAAAAATCCCTCTTGTTCACTGCCAAAATCACGGTTTTGACTTTGAGAGTGAATATCTCAGGAACCAAGCAGGCTATCTTAATAAACGTTACATCAATCTTTCAAGAATTTATTTATCTTTCATTTAAAAAAGGATTCATTGAAATCGGTTGAGATTTGCGGTTGCTACAGCAAAAAATCTGCTGGGTTGTTTTTTTTTGGCACACCCTGTAGCTCCTAAAAGGCAAAAATAATCACATCCTGACTCAACGAAAAGCATTATTCAATTCAAAATTCACACCTGAATTGAAAAATTGCACATGAATTGAAAAATTGCACATGGATTTTGTCCAAATTAACCAAATCCGGATTAACGAATCACTATACCATACAAATTTCGAAGTTAGGACCCCAAATCTTCTGTCCGGATAAACGAATCCGGATCCGGATTAACGAGTCATATAACATGGGGGAAAATTGGGACCTGGCCTAATCTTGTCCGGAAGGCGAATATCCGGATTAACGAGGTCCGGATTAACGAGACATGACTGTATTCACGGAACTTGTGTATATTACAGTATTTCTTTGATTGTGTTTACAGGCTGAGTGGGATGTTTACCCGACACGCAAACGTCAAATGCAGCAGAGTTTCCAAAGCGAATTAACGCAAAAAGCCGTTTGAAGAGACGACCCGCGTAGAGGATGCAGTTGAGACAGAATATTGTGCGCACTGCAAAACATCAACCAATCCAAATTGCAAATTTTGGGTTGAGTGTCCTGAGTGCCAAGGCTGGTTTTATGATGTGTGCGTTGAACGGTTATTGATCTACTTGATGGAAGACCGTTTCATTTGTGGGTCTTCTTTGCTACAGTCTGTCACAGTGCTAAGGAAAATGATCTCTGATATCATATGGTAGTGCCTCCATATATTGTGCTGTGTTTTTGCCCCGGTATTGTTGTGCTGTGAATTCCCATCTTGATTCAGTTGTAGGCATTCCATTCGTTGTGTTGGTGCAAAAAAGTTATTGATCGGGTATGTGCTTGTTGAATTTATATGCCGTTAACATACTGTAAAATGTTGTCTGTTGTAAGATTATTGATTGAATGACGTTTTCAGTGTCTCTTTTCCAAAGAACTTTGCTACAACAGTCATGTATCGTTAATAATCCAGCCCACATCAGTTCGGATATTTGCCTTCCGGACAGTGAGCTTTTGGCTTTTAATGAGGAGCTGCTGTAGCAGGCTGCAACACCATCTAAATACGCTACTACGTAGCTGTCATTAGGACTTTGATGATCCGAAAAGTCTTAGCTTTGTTGAAATCGTAAATCCGGAAATTCGCCAATATGGATCAAATTGGCCGGTCCCAACTTGTCCGGAATAATGAGACATGCCTGTGTTTGTTGGGCAGCAGGATACTTAATAGGCGGTCCTGCTGTTGTTAAGCGTGCGTTCAAAGAGTTTATAACTTGCCTGCACTGCAAGAACGCCGATCTAAACCAGCGATGTAACGGGATTACGACTGTGGCTGAGGCTATTTCACAATGTTCTGAAACAACTAGTCGATGACGACGGTTAAGAAACGCTTCTATTGGTTACTGTATGCGGGATACGTTACGAACAGCATTGCTAATATCTTAATACTTTATACACATATAAAGGGCCCAAAGCTATTTTTAGCTGTAAAAACCTCCATTTAGCACAACTGTTCAAACTTGAGCTTTGAATTCCTTCCGAACATCGCAAGAATTGTTGTCTGCCTGTTATTTTAAACTTGGCGTTGTACGGCGCAGTGATTGACGCTGAACTGCCGGTCTTGCGTCATTTAGAAAAAGACCGCCCAGCATCGACAAACTAGCGTTACGTGTTAGCTTTTAAGCGATAAATTCTGCATATTTTGCGACTGTATACCATGTCAGAGCTCTTCTGTTCATTGTTTTCATTTTATTTCTAATTTACTAAAAGTTTAACAATGCAGATACGCAGAACAACACGTCTCTTTACCGTTTCTGAGCAAAAAACAATAAAGAATTCTGACCAGTTTAGCTTATAACAAACAACCATTCATGGAAATTGGAAAATTCTCAAAAAGTGAGAGGGGGGGCCATGAAACGACGCAAGGCGATTTTGGGGGAAGGGGGGTCCGAAAAATCGGGATTTTGGTCAGCGTCGTTTATGAACGGCCCCTTTATCGAGACCGAGCCTAGACCGCAAACGTCACAACGTGCGTACCCATTTCCCGAGTAAGCGAAAAACCATCAAATTCTGCTCGTTTTCTTTCTCGGCATGACTAGATTTCTTTTAGATGCAACAAAAACTCTTCCACTGAGGCAAAACTTATATATTTTTGCTGAAAAAAAAAACAAAAGGTAGGGTAGGCCGGGGTAATTCGGCACAGGGGGGAATTCGGCACAAAATTTTTCATTGGAATATTGTGCCAGAACGAAAGAGGCTAGCTGAGTGGTTATTGCTTTTTTATAAAGCCTATGGTGTGAAGATGTTGTGTGCAAAATATTGACTCTGTATCTTTAGTCGCTCTTGAGTCACAGGCAATCATTTGGCACTCGCTCAAAAAAGTCAATTTTCGAAGCTGAATAAACCTAAAACTATAAGAGCTCGGTCAGATTAAAAATCTGCGATTAGGTTGGTTTCATACAAATATCTTTCCGTGAAAATTTCACTGAAATCGGTGCAGTAGTTGTTGAGAACGAAATGGGGGCAAAATGGCACAAGTGGGCATGGAGATTTTGACATCGATTTTTTGTAAAAACTTTGCTCAAAAACTGTTATTTTGCTTAGTCTATGTATTTTGAGCATCGCCATGCTGATTTACACAGTAACATGTTATTTTACGTTAATTAATTAACTAATTAATGATTTTAATTAATTAATCAAAAATTGTTAATCAACTGCAAATTGCTTATTTTCTTGGTGAGTAAGCCTTTAGCAGTGTTAATAGGATGAAAACATTGACATTTTTTAGACGAAGGCTCGATTTAGCATATTTTTGTGTGTATGCAAATTACGCATTCCTTCAAGGACTGTTACACATACAAAGTAGGTTTTCTGCTTCAAACAAAAGCTAGAAACCTTCAGACAAGAGCTCCATAAAAGTATAACGCTAGAACTCTGCCATTTTCGATTGCCAAGTAGAAAAAAACCAACTTATTCGGGGATCATTTCATCTCAACGTTTAGAAAGCTGTAAAAGCCGCTACAGCTGTAGAATGCTGGCAAAAATTGTACTACAGACTTGGATGAAGTGGACCTAATCGTAGCATTCCTTAAGATGGGGATGTTAGGCTTCAAAATCAAATTTTCGGCGTTGTGCCGAATTACCCCACCGGTGGGGCAATTCGGCACATGAATAAAATCGAAAAGGAATCGCTCGCCATTAGTTGTAGAATAGTCGGAATGGCTTCAAACCTTTTGCATAGCGTAACTAAGAAAAATTGAAAAATTCCAGACCAAAAACCAGGTTGCTGCTGCTAAGTTGGGCCGAGATATTTTTGAAAAAGTGAAAATGGTGTGCCGAATTACCCCGGCTTAAAAGTCAATCAGTTGTGTGTGGGGGGATTGGCGCGGATGACCTGTTACATGTATGGTAGTGTAGGTACAAGGAAGACCGCAAAGCGAACATGGCACAATTAATTAGATAAGCACAACTTTCAAGGATATACAAAAGTGGAGGAAAGATCATCTCATCAGTTCACAGAACAAAAGGTTGCCAAAAAGTCATTTTTCAGACAGGACCAGGTTATTTTGGAGAGAAAATAAACTACTTGAAGAGACATGACATGACGTGAGGGCAAAAGATAAAAAGCACCGTCGGGACCGTAGCACCGTAGCACCGTCGGTCTCATCGGGCCGTACTCCTGTTGCTCTCCTCTTCCGTTTTTAAACGCCGTCTGCCGAAAAGCGGCCATTTTCCCCCACTGGTTCTATGAGTCCATGAGACCGACGGTGCTACGGTGGATATGGACGGAGCCTGAATGCATCACTTCTGTCACACATCTCACACAGCGCCAGAGGTCGCCGGCCGCGCTCGCGCATGTACTTGTGATCATTTTGGGTACTTCTACTTAGAATGCGAACTGGTATTGGGTATTGGGGTGTTTTCCAGGTATTGGTATTGGGTATTGGGTTTTTTATACCCCAATACCCAATACTAATTAGGACCTATAAAATCGAAAAAATCGCTGTTGAACTGAAAAACTGACCTGAAAAAATCGAGCCGATATAAATTAGGTATAAAAAACCGTTTTTGCGTTAATAAACTAAAGGTTAAGAATGTCTTATACTGTCCGCTTTTCTAAGTAGCACACCAGTAATTAGTGCAATTTCCCTGTTCTTAAGCGTTTGTGATTCAATTGAAAAATTTTGTCATTTTTAGTGATACAGAATGTACATTGTGTTAGTACTATACCCATGGGGTGCGGGTCTGGTACACCAAATTCCGGTAGAGTATGAAGAATAAATTCAAAGGAAAAATAAGAACCACTGTAATACAGTAGATCATGTACCGACTATTCTGCTTATTTTACCCTACAGAACGGCTTCTAAAAATGCTTTCTTAAAGGCTAATTTTTCAAAATTTCTCGCCCTTGTTGGACAGTGGCCCAACCAGGCAATCCCTGTGAAAGAAATCCTGTGTGTGCACTACTGGAATGTATCTGTTCTCTGAAATGCAATTTTTGGCTCAGCTACGCCAGTATTGGGTATTGGGTATTGGGGGTCTCAGGTATTGGGAATGGGGATTGGGGTTTTGGTTGTTGGGTTTTTCAGGTATTGTTCGCACTCTAGTTCTAGTGCATAATCTGTTGGTTTCTCCGAATGTTTTCCAGCTACTATGTCCGCCCGAAAGGGTGGAGTACAAAACCATACACCCCAGGATAGGCACGCTACTAGGTACCGTTGAAGGGATTCAATCGAATACAAAATACCTAATAGGATTTTTGGAACCGAATAATACCGATCAGTTGGAATCTGAAGGTTCTAAGGTGTGAATTACACAATTTTCTCATGAAAATTTGATCTAAAACACTGTTTTGTATAGGACTCAAACATGTTCGTTTTAAGCATGGCAAGAAACAAAAGAAAACTGTTTCAGACAACCGTTTAAGGCGTTGGCAGAATTGAAGAATGGCCAAATTTTAACTCAATCAAACTGTGTAATAGACATAACTGAAAAGCAGTGAGATTACTTCAATTTTTAAACATTTTGTTGCCAAGTGCGTTAAAAAGCAGCAAAAAATTGGAGTTTTATACGGTTATTTTTCGCTACCAAAAATACCGAAACCGAATAGCTGAAAATACCGAATTATTCGGTTCATACTAC
>JASANB010004691.1:0-91815 GCA_030248155.1 Sabatieria punctata
TTTATCACCCCTGTCTCATCCGAAATACTAGCCCACATCTGGTAGTAGCGAAGGTCTGTGTAGCCGGCCAATCGGCCCAGCCGTCCCCTAAAATCTTGAATTGAATAAACTAAATTTTTCCTTTTCCTCTATTCCAGCAATGCGTGGTTGGTTTGGTTGGTGTAACTACTAATGCTTCAGGATCTGAATAAATCTGCGGTGCTAATTTATGCCAATAAACAAGACCTCGATGGTAGCATGTCGGCAGCAGAAATATCTTCAGAGCTAAACCTCACCTCTATAAAGTCTCATCGCTGGCAGATTCAAGCGTGTTGTGCATTAACAGGCGAAGGGTGCGTGTCGTCTAATGCATTCCGAGCGATGTAATGCAGTACTTGGTATATTTGTGTTTAGGCTTCAGCAAGGGCTCGAGTGGATGGCTTGCAACATTAAAAGATGATACTTTGTTGTGTGCAACCGTTGCTGGCAACGAATGACTTCTCAATTCTTTACTTGTTCCATTCTTTTGAAAGCCGTGGTGTCTTTTCTGTGTCTGTGAGTTTGTGCTGTATTGGTTTGTATATGTCTCATAACTGTACAGCAAACAAACACTTTTGTTTTGTTTTCAACTAGTTTTTGGTGCTGTTCTATGACATTTCTCTGGCGGATCTAGGGACCGTGCCCACCTCTACATCACAGCCATCTGTACAAGAACTAAGATTTACGTCTACTTCTAAGCTGTGAAGCACAATTTTTCTTAGCATAGAAGGTAACAATAAATGATTGCTGCTGAGTTCTGACTTAAATTTTTTGTTGAGGTGGTAATCTCCCGCAATCTTGATCCGTCACTGCGACCATTTCTGTTTTTTTGTGCAGCATTTTCGGTTGTACGTACGTACAGTTGGAAGTAAATTCGTTTTCGTATTCCCTTTCTTCCTTTGTTTTATCTTACGGCGGCTCTTCAGTCCGGTTAGAACTTTCTACTTGCTACCTGTTTTGTTTTTACTTTTCTTCCTTGTTAGTTGGCTGCTAGTATAGTGGCTTACCGGAGAGGCATACGTTAACCTATTTAAACGAGTCCCAGCAACACTAGTCATTCGCTATAGTTCAATATTGGCTCTCGGTTCAGTAGCCGTTTGGTTTTCTTAGTTATGTAGGTACATGTAGCCGCTGCTGTGGACACCTGTCCCTTACCTGCAACAGGTCTGGGTGGAGGACGTTGTCCGTAAGGGTCGAGCTCCTTGTAGTACAGTTGTTGCGTTTGTGGAAGATGACACGTTAATGTTTTGCGACACGGCGCCCATTGAGTGTGCAACTGCAACCTTGGTCAGAGGCGGAATTAGCATGAGCAGTTAATAACGCAATTCGTACGTGTGGTAGAGCGGTTACAGTAGTTGATGATGGGTTGTTTGCTTGTTTGGGTGACATCTGGTTCTGCCATAACTTGACTGACACCGCCTAGCCTTTGGGTGACGCCATCTGCATAGCTTATATACCAGATTGACGGTTCTCTGGAAAATGATTAGTCATGCCCAGCAACATAGTATTGCCTCTGATTCTTACCCTTTCCGTCGTTCTGTTTCGAGTTGGCTGCAAGTTCGTCACCGATCGTGTCTACTTGACTCCACTCTATCATCGGCAACCGGTTGTCTGGCATGCAGAGGTGCCTGTGCTGGTGCAGAAGCGACAAGCTGGTGGTAGCTGTGTTCACGCTGGTAAAGACAGGAAAAGCGGAGAGGAGTGGCCTCATTACACAACCAGCACTTCTAAGGATCCTTACTATGGCTTCAAACTAAAATGTGTAGATGGAAAGGTGTCAGTAATCGGTAGGCAGTGCCTTGCCCAACGTGCGCTGCAATTATGGCGGGCGCGTTGCAGGCTGTTACGAAAGCGAGCAAGTGGTTCCAGTGGGTTCTGCCTTGACCAGCAAGTTCTACAAGGGCTTCGACATCCACTGCTCAGAGAAGGGATTCAAATACAAACATGCGCGTAAGATCAGGTTCTGCTCTGCAGCAGCCACCGGTCTCGCTTTTTTCAGAGAAAAGCTGCCGAGGACACCCTGTTGGCAAGATTTGGAAACAAGGTTTTTACAAGTATCACTGCACCGAAAAAGGGCTAAAGATTCTGTGTACGTATTTGTAAGACTGTACGTGAGTGCGGTTGGTCAGTGTGAAGGCTGTTTAGCTTGTCTCGATTTAAAAGGCAACGAACGCGCTGTTGGCGAAGAGTATGTGGTGTTGAAGACGTACAGAATGATATGCAAACAAACCAAATATGGGCTGGTAGTAGAGGCGACAGGTGCGACTGTCAGTTATCTTGCTAGTGCTTACAGAGGTTCTTCTTTTCAGCCTGTTTGGATGAGCACGGACAAGTGGTGGAAATATCGAAGACCACGCGTAGTCCGTGGTACATCAGAACCTGCCAGGAACAGAGGAATAAAAAGGGCCGTCAAACAGAAGTTGCGCTTAACATTACCCGTTAGCTTTGCTTCGTTTGGTTGGTCCTCAACTAATTGATCGCTTGCAGATTGCTGCGAAGCCACTACTAATCACTGCATCGGAACGAACGAGCGAGAACCCAGCGTTGTCTTCAAAGACTTCACCTTTCTTTGTATCAAAAAAGGCAACACCTTCACCTACAGATACATCGGACCTGGTGCGCATCTGTAGTGTGTCTCTCTTAATATCTGTGCATTGCATGTCTTTAGACGGGAAGGTGGTTGAGGTCGATCTCTCCTGGTTTTCATCCACTTTTAATATTCCTACTACAAGTCCAGGTAAGACTCGTTTCGTTCCGATGCGAAAGCTGTATCGCATGTACAGTATGTACATAGACCATAGACATTCTCTGGTGTTGCAGACACCACACAAATGGAAGAAGATAGCGCTACGACTGTTGCTGCTTCTGCTACTACACTTGGTGCTCCTACAACTGACTCGGGCACCGTGAGCACCAGCAAAACCAGTGAGCTTTCGAGAACTACCGTTCAAACCAGTAGTAAATCATCTACTCACTCCAATGCACAGACCACTTCGCAGAGTGCTACTTCTGCTGCTGCGCCTCTAACTCCTACACACTCTGATCTAGTAGAGACTACTACACTTGCTCCTCTAACCACCGGTAATCTGAAGTAGTTTGATTCGGTACAGTAGCTTGAATGATACAATGTGCGTAGGGTCAAATCACCTTCATACTATTTCTTATTTTAAACTTGGTTGACTGTACCTTAAAGGGAAAGGGAGAAATTGTAAGCCAATCACTTTTACACGCATGTGTGGAGTAGTGCATGCAGTTGTGGAAGATGCGAGTAAAAGGTTTCGCTGCATGTCGTCTACACGTGTATGTACGTAGGTCATTTGTGCCTGTTTAGGGACACCTGTTGAGAGCTCGCAGACCACAGCAGAGCAGAATAGCGACTTGCCAGTGTCTGGTTCAACTGCGACGATTTCGGGTCTGACTGGACCCAGCGCCACTGCTGAAACAGGATCAGCCACAGAGCAACTAACTTCGGGAGTTACTGCTGCCACTGATAATGAAATAAGAAATGACACCGGGACCACTGCTGTCACCGAATCTGCAATGACAAGTGGTCTTACGTCGGATACCACTGAGAATATTGTGCAGAACGAGACCAGCGCCAGTCCTACTGCTATTACTGAATCTGCATCGGCATTCACTGGTTCTACTCAGGACAACCGAACCGATGCTACCCAACTTTCTACTGACTCAGATTTCACTGCTGCAGCAACCACAGAATCATTGAGTGAAGGCACTACACCGTCACCTGATAGTACGCCGAATGCTCTTAACGACACTGATGCCACTACTCTTCCTGCAAACGATTCACTTTCAACCAGTTATCCCGCTACTTCGGAGGACACCAGTTGGCTGACTTCGCCAACCCCTGATCTGCCTTCTGGGACAACGATTACGCCTACGCAGACAGGCAGTATAAGCATGCAGACCACGCTTGCTACCAAGCCTACTGCGCAAACGGTTACTGTGACTGTAACCCAAACTCCTGAGTCCGGCCAGTCGGCTAGCACTCCGCCAGCAGATGAGCAAACAGTTTCTGCTCTGCCATCTGTCACACGTACCACTGCTGCCGGTCCGCACACAGTCACTGTCACTGTTACGCTACCGCCACAGACCGAGCAACCGATTACTGATCGATTATCTCCCACTCCCACTCCCACACAGCCGAATCCAGTAGAGACAGTGACTGTCACTCACACTCTGACTCCAGCCACTGGCCAGACAGCCAGCACTCCAACACTCTCCTCCATCACACGCACTACTGCTGCTGGTCCTGCTACAGTCACTGTCACTGTTTCGCTACCGCCACAAAGCCAACAACCGATTACTGACCATTTCTCTTCCACTCCCACACAACCAAATCCGGTAGAGACAGTGACTGTCACTGTAACTGCAACGCCTCCTTTGCCACTAAGTCCAGTGACAGGTGCTGACCTAAACGGAACTACCATGTCCGGTCCAGCTACACAGACTTCTGGCACGGAGACAGTCACTGTGAAAGGTTCTTCTCTACTACCGTTAAGCAGCGGTCCATCACCATTCACTTCTCAACTACCACCGCTCTCAGTCAGTCCTACGAGACCCGGCCCCGAAACTGTAACTGTTACTGTGACGCACACCCCTGCACCAGTTTCACCTGCATCTGGCGCTACTACACCTACGTCATTGTCTGCGACGCCGTTTACGGGCACTCGGCTGCTGCCTACTCCTACACAGCCAGGACCTGTGACTGTGACTGTGACAATTACGCCTGAGCAGCCCGACTCCGCTTCAGTCGCAACCCCTTCGCCAGCGCCAGTTTCACCTGAATCTGGCACTCTTACGTCATTGTCTGCGGGCCCATCGACGGCGCCGTTTACGGGCACTCGGCTGCTGCCGACCCCTACACAGCCAGGACCTGTGACTGTGACTGTGACAGTTACGCCTGAGCAGCCCGATTTCTCTTCAGTCGCAACCCCCTCGCCAGCGCCAGTTTCACCTGAATCTGGCACTGCTACGTCATTGTCTGCGGGCCCATCGACGGCGCCGTTTACGGGCACTCGGCTGTTGCCTACTCCCACACAGCCAGGACCTGTGACTGTGACTGTGACAATTACGCCTGAGCAGCCCGACTCCGCTTCAGTCGCAACCCCTTCGCCAGCGCCAGTTTCATCTGAATCTAGAACTGCTACGTCATTGTCTGCGGGCCCATCGACGGCGCCGTTTACGGACACTCGGCTGCTGCCTACCCCTACACAGCCGGGACCTGTGACTGTGACTGTGACAATTACGCCTGAGCAGCCCGATTTCCCTTCAGTCGTAACGCCCTCACCAGCTGCTCCGACGGTTACCGTTACAGTCACTAATTTTCCACCCGATCAGACCGGCCAGACTGTTATGCTTTCACCGACAACGCGAGAGCCCGACACTGTTTATGTTACGGTTACCATCACTCCGTTGACCGTAGCTCACACAGCCGCCAGTGTTGCCCATCCTACGCTCGGTTCTACTTCTCGTCTTCCTGACATTTTCTACCAGAACACTCTGCCCTCTTCTACAGCCATCACTGCCAGCCCACCGCCGCCTGCAACTGCCAGAACCGTCACAGTCACTGTTGCTCCGTGGCTGTCAACCGAGCTCCCTCTAACTTCCCGTCCACCTTTAGCACCTTCGCCTGCCACCCCTATGCCAACGCCGACAGTGACTGTTACGGCGGCCCCACAAACAAGCACTCCACCACTTGTACCCGATCTGCCAACTATAGCTACTGTGCCAGAACCGTCTGATGCTGCTCAAACAGCTACTTCTTACTGGAAGACTACTCCCAAAACAGACTTTAGCACCGATTCTGGCAACGGCACGTTGGGCAGCGTGGATGAGGTGTGTGTGGCACGAAGCGCCTGCCCATCTGAATGGAAGCGTACAGGTAACCATTGCTATTACTTCGCCAAGTTTCGGGAAAGACGTAATGTGGAGAAAGCTGAACAGGTGTGCCTCGCGCACGGAGGCTATCTGATGGTGCTGAACAGCGAAAAGGAGTGGCAGTTGATCACTTCTTATTTGGAAGTGATTGGCAGTAATTATCCAGGCAAAGGCTACGATGGGTTTTGGGTTGGATTTCGGTTTAATGAACCGATGAATAAGTGGGAGTGGGACATGAACAGCGACTACCGGCAGATTCCCTGGTTGCCGACCAAACCGAGAGTGAAGAGAGATTTGGAATCATCGTTGCGAAGTTGCGGTGACATTCGATGGCATCAAACGCAGTGGGGAATTGACAACGACAATTGCAACCATAGAGAATGGTTCGTCTGCGAAATGTGCATCATGTCCGCAACCGGTATTGTCTGCTTATGTTTGATAACAAAACTTTACAGTCAGCTGTTTCTCCTTACAGTATGTACTGTACGTACACGCATTGTACGGTACCGTTTGCTACTGATACCAGAATGTCTTTCCTGCCGTTTCCCCCCCCCCCTTGACGGCCGGGCCGTCCGGACCCGCTTGCCAATGTTTTGGCAGCTTTTTTGAAGGAAATCGGCAATTTTACAGCGATTTTTGGGCATTTTTGAAAATCCCTGAGCTTCCGTGTCGGACTCAGAACCCCGCTCTCGGATTTTTCCGGCACATGTAAGCCCCATGTACTCAATCTTTAGTGTCCCGTAAACACTGGTGGCGATGCCATACAGTACACGACGAGAAACTGTCTGACTATCTTAGGAAATGCCAAGGATGAGCTAGAAAAGTGGAATCCCGATGACTTCGTGCAAAAATGTCCGGACGGTTGGACTGAGTTTGATCGGCATTGCTATTTCTTTTCGAGACCTACCAGTCGTTTGGATTATGATAGTGCGGCCCAAGTCTGCGCTTCACATGGAGCTCATTTGGCTGTGGTCAACAATCAGCTGGAATGGGTACGTAATGTAGTGTTTTTGGTTAATCACTGACGTGCTTTCACTGCAGGATTTCATAGCGGCTGAAGCTGACAAGCGCAAACTTGGATTGCCCGATGAGGGTTTTGACGGCTACTACCTGGGGCTGGAACGAGAACCTGGCAACAGTACCTGGCAATGGGTCAGAGAAAGCCACTTTTACAACTTGTTAGGTTCTCAGTACCCAGCTAAAACAGCTCATTTAATCGTTTAGACCGTGGTTGCCGGAAGATTTGCGTCGAAGTTCAAACAGATTTGGAAAAGAGTTGACTTGTGGAGAAATTAGAAATGACTTAGGTCGGTGGGGCGCGGACAAAGATCACTGCCTTCACTTGCAAGGATACGTTTGCGAGAAAGCTTTAGGAAACGGTACGTTCGTACATGTACATGCACAATGCACGGTTTTTATCTTCATTAATTTTTTTATTCTTTCTTAACAGTTGCTAGCAAAGATACGTCTTCGTAAAGTATACGGACAACATACATACTAGGATGCCATATTACAGTCAGGCACTTAACGCCGGTTATGGTTATAAGCACCATGTATGGTACCCCTACGTTCGGCCACAGTGGTGGTACCATATACGGTACCGCTCCCTTCAAATTTTGTACCATATACGGGTACCATATGGTGCCACTAGCCTAGGTACCGGTATGATACAGTATGGGACAAAAAAGTCCACCCTTTTTTTCGAACTTTCGAGACAAGAAGAAAAAGCTCTCTTGTCGAGTTGCAAAATTTTCACCACAGAGAAAACGTTAAAATAGACCTTGGATCTTTTTTTACTAATTCTAATTTTCTTATCTGCTAGCCTTGCGCCCCAGGTGCTACTCTTTCGACTCTTCTCTTTCTTTAAAATTGTGTTAACATTCTAATGGTGGGTGAGAGACAGATGAAATAATTTCATTATTCTTTATCAAAAATACTCTTCAGTTTTCTGTGAATTACGTGGAACTAAATTTAGCGCCTGGCGATTGTCGAGTGTGGAAACACCGCTGCGGAGCAAATTCGCAGTGCGTTCAGACAGAACAGGGATGGAAATGTCGGTGTGTGGCTGGCTTTCGAACCAGCGGCAACGACTGTGTCGATATCAACGAATGTTTGGAGCCGATGAAGCGGTCTGCCGTCGAGGTCTGCGGTCCGAACGCAATTTGTGAGAATACGATTGGCAGTTACCGGTGCATCTGTAAGGACCGATTCAAGGATGTCGGCGGCCGTTGTTTGGGTGTGTGGTCTTTTTCACTGCACGTGCGTAGAGCCAGTAACGAATACTGCAGAAACGGGTACATGCGTAACCTACGGGGATCCGCATTACATGAGTTTTGACGGAGTGAAGCTGCACTACCAAGGAACCTGTCGAAACGTGTTGACTCAGGTGGAAGTGGTGGATGGCCAGACAAGCACCTGGTTTCGCGTCGACTCGACGCCAGAGCAGCGACAGAACTTCTCCGACTATTCGTGGACGCGGGACCTGCACGTCTTAGTCTTCGGACAGGAAATCGGCCTTCTCAAAAGCGGAAAGGTGACGGTGAATGGGACTGAGGTGGATTTGCCTCTCACCGTTCTTGGAGACACCGGTCAGTTGACTGTGGTCACTGCCGCTTCCGGACACTTGGTAATTGTCAGTCTGTTTCTGCACTCGGCACTACCACTACTGCTGTTTAGTTGTTGGAAACTTCGTTCGGACTGCACATAAAGTTTGATGGCAGCAATCGTGCTCGGATTGAGCTAGCTGCTTCTTACAAAGGCCGTGTTAGTGGTATGTGCGGCAACTACAACGATGACAAGACAGACGATTGGAAGTCTCCGCAAGGAAAACCGGTGCCAACTGATCAGCGTCTATCGTAGACGTTATGGCTGTTTAGATCAGCGACCCAAATGATTTTGGAAACAGCTGGCGAGTACCTGAAGACAAACAGAAGCCAACTATGTGTTTAGTTAGTGAATCGGTCGACCCTAATTGCCAACCTGGTCGTCCAGAATATACAAGAGCCGAAACGTTTTGCAGGTAAAGTTCACCATACGTTCTAAAAAAAACCTTATACACCTGGAGTTCTGGACTTGCCAAGTTTTTACCTGCTTATCCGTAGAACAGTCATTCTCTTAACACCATATGTATATGGAATTGTGCCTTAAATGACCTAAATGACAGTGGTACCACCACAGAAGATAAGGGTGCTCCCATTATGGCTTTACATGCCTGAGTGTATAAGAGGAAACGGCCACGAATGAATCTATTTACATTACAGGCCGTTGTTGCACAGTTCAGGGCCGTTTGAGTCCTGCTATAGCACACTGGGACTGGATGCCGAAGGGTTCTTTCACAGCTGCGTTATCGACGTGTGTGGTACGGGCCCAGGGGCTATGTGCATAGAATTCGAGAATGTGGCTGCCATGTGCGCCGATAAAAGTATGCCCATAAAAGGATGGCGCCAACTGCTAGGATGTGGTAGTCTTTGTATCTTTGCGGTGTGCATGTACTTGCCACGGTTTTAGCTCCGAAGGCCTGTGGCGCCCATCAGACTTACCTGTCGTGTGGCCCCAGCTGTCCAAAGACGTGTTCAGACGTGGTAACTAACAGTGAGCCGGCGTGTGTAGAGCGTTGTCAGGAGGGTTGTTTCTGTCTGGACGGCTACGTACTCAGCAACCGACAGTGCGTTTTACCAGAACAGTGCGGTTGCGCCGTTGGAGAGCGGTTCGTTCGTCCAGGCCACAAGTACTTCAAGGACGACACTTGCCAGGTGTACTGTGAGTGTGTGTTCGACGAAAAGGACAAATTCGCAAGAACACAGTGTTCTTTCACGGCCTGTCATTACCAGGCTGTGTGTGTGGTTGTGGCCGGTGAATACGAATGCGTGTGCAGAAAAGGGTTCGAGGGCAGTGGAGTTTCTTGCACCGGTACCACTCTGTCTCTCATGTTTGCGATGCTAGGGTGAGTGCTGCAGACGTGGATGAGTGCTCAGAGGGGCAGAAAGCGATGTGTGCTGACGGGCAGATGTGTCTCAACACGATCGGTTCGTATTCCTGCGGCTGCCAAGAAGGCTTTGTGCTCAGTCAGACTGAGCCGGCAATATGCCAGGACATCGATGAGTGTCGTTTGCTGACAGAAGCCTGCGGAGATCCACTGGCTACTTGCCACAACACACCGGGCGCCTATACCTGCAGTTGTCCTAAGGGTTACTTGATGCGAATTGTGCAAGCAAGACAGGCGTTGCAAGGAAGTGTTAAAGTGCGATGCGAAGGTGCTCGTAGCTTTCCTTTGTCTTTAGCACCTTTCAGTGTAGTGCTTTTTAGACGTGGATGAATGCGCCTTGAAAACAGATGATTGCGGAAGAAGCAATAGTTTCTGTAAGAATGTGCCTGGTTCCTACAAGTGTCAGTGTTTGCCGGGTTTCGTGGACATTAACGGAGATTGCCGAAGTCTGTCGAGTAAGTATAAGGGGAAGCAATTTTATTTGAAGTGTTGTAGAGGCTGAACTGTGCCGTATTGATTTGTCTCCTGGTCAGAACGGTTGCCTTAAAAATGCTGCATGTGTGGACAGATTCGGTCAGAAGAAATGCGTATGCAATCCTGGTTATGAAGGCGATGGTATAGCAAAATGTGAAGGTAGTGGCGATTGCTTTGATTAGCAACTTTTACTTGGCTCTTTCAGACGTGGACGAGTGTCTGGCGGGTACCCACAACTGCGGCGCTCAGTCAGATTGCGTGAACACAATCGGTTCCTACCACTGTCACTGCTTTCAAGGCTTCGAAACTGTGGATGGGCGATCTTGCACTGGTTCTGTTTCGTTTTTTTAAGTTTAGTATTGTCAGTAAGCAGGTAGGCCTATCCGGAATAATCAACACGCCCCAAAAGCAACAATCAGCGTGTACTCGTAAAGTCATAACAAACTGGCTGTACCAGGATGGATGGATGGATTGTCTTGTCCGGGCGGTGCCGTCGTAAGCCCTGCGTTAGGCTGTTAGGCCACACTGCGAGCCCGTTACGCATACGCACATCCTGCACTTCCTTCGCTGCCTTCCCTACTAGCCGGCATACAGTACATGCCTGGCGTCATTCTGGGCGGGTCTCAGTGTTAGCTGTCCCCGTTCCCGTATGTCCCAACACATCGCAATTATTGTATGTCAGTTGTTGCTATTGTAGCTTTTAGGTGCTTAGGCAGCTCCAGTCGGTTCCCATTTACCTACTCGCTGTCACCAGCCTTCGGTGGCCTGGGTTCGGCTTTGTGCCGATGACCAGCCTTTGCGGCAAGAAACTTGCCCCGCCAAGTGGATGAACGCACGGCCACGCGCACAATGTCTAAACCACTACACCAACTGTGCCGGCGGCTGTACCAGGACAAATGCCCCAAGGGGATGGCTGTAGTAATTGGCCACGAGGGGCGCCAGTCTGCTCTTTGGCCTGCGTTACGCCAGCCTCAGAGCATCAGGACCAGGTGAGAGGAGTGAGTCAGCGCGTTTAGAAGTTGGCGGGCACGTACAGTACATACGCGACATGCCCGCCTACGACTGCTCTTTCACTGGACGAGCACTAGCCGCCACTAGGTGATCAGTCGCCGCCTCCCCTCCGGACGCGCACAGCAGTTGGTGGCCTGAGCCATTGGATCAGCTGTGCTTGCCATTGGCTATTTCAGTTTACTTTCAAAATAATACAGGTGTAATCCGCGTGTTGCAGGTTTGCAAATCAGGGTGTACTTGTGTGCTGTGCATTATGTGTTCTCGCGCGCTATCTCCTACTGAACTGTACTGTACGTAAGGTTGTTTCTTGAGGTTCTAGTTGGACTATGAGCGCCGTACAGTATTACTTACAAAAATTCAATGAAACAACAATGCTGCAAGGATGGCAGTATAAAAGACGCATCTGAACGTCTCAGTCATAGTTTTTGCATTAGTTGTGTGTGTGTGTGAGTGAGAGATGGCGGAGGTGCTGCCGGTGCTGCGCGAGGGAGAGATGGTTGGCAAATACAGAGTGATGAAGAAACTGGGAGAAGGAGGTTTCGGGGCGGTGTACAAGGTGGCCGACGGAGACAAACACTACGCACTGAAGGTGGAGGGAGCGAAGGAGCAGATTCAGATTCTCAAGATGGAAGTGTACGTATTGGAATCACTGGAACAAAAAAAACAAAGCCGCCACTTCGCAGCTATCATAGACAAAGGCCGGAACCCGCAGTTCAACTACGTGGTGATGACACTTCTGGGACAGTCACTCAACGACCTGCGCAAGAACACTGCTCAACAAAAGTTCAGTATGAGCTCGGCTTTGCGGGTGGGCACGCAGTGTCTGGAGGCGCTCGAAGACTTACACAGCATCGGATATCTGCACCGCGACGTCAAACCCGGCAACTTCGCCATGGGCCGGCCGGAGATTGGAGAGCAACGGAAGCTTTACGTACTCGACTTTGGCATGTGTCGCAAATTCGTCAACGAACGCGGAGAGGTGCGGACGCCACGCTCAGCAGCCGGATTCCGGGGCACCGTGCGCTACGCATCGGTCAACTGCCATCTAAATCGCGAACTGTCACGCAAAGACGACGTCGAGACCTGGCTGTACCAACAAGTCGAACTGACCAAAGGACATCTGCCATGGAAGAACATAGAAGACAAGGATGAAGTGGGCCGCTACAAGGAGCGCTGTCGACACGAACCGGCCTACAAAGAACTGTTCGGCGGATGCCCTAAAGAGTACCTCGATATCCTGCGCTACATAGACAATCTGAGATACTATGACCGACCCGACTACAACCAAGTCTACAACTTTATGAAGTCCGCTTGCAAGAAACTCGGCGTACAAGATAATGACCCTTACGATTGGGAACAACCTGCCGGTGCTGCCGCCGCCGCCCCCGGCAGCGCATTCGGAGCTTCAAGGCCTTTTTTCTGATCAAATTTTCTCTGTACTCTACTGGTCTCAACTCAACTACTACACCAACCATTCTCTCAGCTTTACTAATCTACTGAACACTCCCAATAAACTCTAGGCATTTTTTACTGTTTGTACAGTACATGCAGCACAACACTATCTCCTTCGTCTTCGCTTCATCTTGTCTTGTCTTATAGACATCGACGAATGTCTAACTACCCCTTGTGGACTGAACAGCAGATGCACAAATACGTTTGGTAGTTACATTTGCGACTGTGCAGTTGGCTTCCAGAAAACTGAGGGCGGAGCTTGTGAAGGTGCATTTGCAGCGTTTCAGCAGCATTGCTGATGTTTGGTGCTCACTTGCAGACATTGATGAATGCTCGGCTGAAATGCGAAATGATTGCGATTCCAATGCCCAGTGTCGAAATTCTCCGGGTTCCTACAGTTGCCAATGCAAGCTTGGATTTACCGGCGATGGCTTCAGTTGCGCATGTCAGTCTCTGCAGCATGATTTTTGCGTCGTTTGGACTTCAAGTTTGAATTTAGTTGCGAACGCTTGCGATGACGAATGCAACAGCAAAAAATGCCACAAAAATGCTTACTGCTTCAACGACGTGTCCGCTGCTGATGGTTTTCGTTGCTTCTGTAACAAGGGATACTTCGGTGACGGTTTTCAGTGCCGAGGCAAGTCGGTTTGGTTTTGTGGTAGAATTACCTGTACTATAATATTGAACGGTTATAGACATTGACGAATGCACTTTGGTCAGCGTCTGTGCGAAGAACTCGCGGTGTGTCAATACTATCGGTAGTTTTCGGTGCATGTGCGAGCAGGGCTTCCAATTAAAAAACGGGGTTTGCATGCGCAGTGATATGTGCACTGATTCTGCCGACAACCCTTGCGATGCTAATGCTGACTGCTTGTTTATGCGACGCGTCGGTTTGCTGTGCAGTTGCAAAACCGGTTACACAGGAACTGGAAAGCCGGGAGATTGTCATGGTACTGCTCTGTCCCTGACCAGTCACAAGAGTAGACGTGTGACTTGTGATTATTGCAGACGTAGACGAGTGTGCCAATGCTAATGATTTGGTGTGTGGGCCGAACTCCAAATGCACCAACGTGCCTGGCTCGTACAATTGTGCCTGCTTGCCTGGATTTCATTCCTCGCCCTGCCAAGACATCGACGAATGCTCGGAGCCGAGGTCCTTCTGTCTAACGATTTGTGTTCACTTCATCTGTACGTGTTCTTTCAGTTTGAACAAATGCGGGCCCACCAGTTCGTGCGTAAATACGATTGGCTCCTACTCTTGTGTCTGTAAATCTGGTTACACTCAGTCGGATAATATGATTTGTGCCAGTACGGTGTCTTGTTGCTTCAGTTCTTTGTTCATTCCAGCTCTGCGTTTAGGAAGCGACAGATGCGTAGTGCTGCGAGATCATTGTGACATGAACGCGTATTGTGTGAGTGCAATGGAAGGTCCGCTCTGCAAATGTCAGCAAGGTTTTACAGGCGACGGCTTCACTTGTTACGGTATGGTTAGTACAAGTTATACATCGAGAGGAGACTGACTGTTCTTCTTGAGACATTAACCAATGTTCCGATGCGCTGCCGTGCGGTCTTGGAGCCAAGTGTGTCAACACGCCGGGTTCGTTTAGATGCGATTGCAGGGTTGGATACGAATTGGGCGAAGACCATAGCTGCGAAGGTGAAATAGTACTGACTTTTGCAGCTGCAGTACCTGTCTGTGTTTGTTTAGACATCAACGAATGCGACACTGAGTGCAAATCAGCAAATCAGACTTGTGTCAACACTTACGGAAGTTTTCTGTGTTCGTGTCGCAACGGATTCGTGTATAACGAAAGGAGCAAGCTCTGCGAGGATATCAATGAATGTCGTTTTTCTTGTGATTACGAGGCCACATCGTCGCCTAAATGTAAGTAATTTTGTTATTTTCGGGCAGAATTTATTGTGTTGCAATGTGGTCAGGACACCTGAGATATTGCATTGCGTAGTTCGGATTTTTAAGTGAAGTATTGGAACGTTTACCGTTTATTTAGCCTACTGACATTATAAATTGCTGCCAATTATTACGTACATACTGATACTGGTCTACTGTATCTGCTAAAATACTGCCTAAAATCAGGGTTTTTTGGCTTATTTTTCATTAAAATAAGTTAAAATAAGCTATTCTGAGCTAATTTACACCTATTCCAAGCATATTTGTATCATAATTTTCTATACAAAATTCTTCCCAAAAATTCCTGAGGGGGGTAGCGGCCGGCTGAGGGGGGGTAGATCAGAGCCTGAGAGGGCCAACCCCCCTCAGCCCCCCTTTGCCCATGTCTGGGTTGGGCACTAAAAGCGCTCAAAAATCGCAATTTTTCCGCTAAAAATCGTCAAACATCGTTAATTCGGTTTAAGTACAGCTAAGAAATGCTGTTTTACAGGCGATTTTTGCAATTTTATTGTCTGAAATTCTTACAAATCGCAAAATTTTGCTCAAAAAATCACTTGCCAGAAAAATCGGAAGGAGGTGGTCGGAATAATCGTCTCAGAGTGGTTTGGCCGTCGATGGCTATTACAATGTACATGTACGTTGTATGTGTACCTACTGAGTGGGCCTACCTACATGTAACATTTCTGGGTAGGTCCCGGAAGGGTGGGCCCAAAAGTCTGCTTCAGGTGGGTGGATGTGGGGTACGTCGAACCCAAGTTGGGGTGGGAAACTGCAGGCACCCGGCCTATGTCTGTCTGTATTGGCAGTGAGACGTGTGTGTTTTTGTTAGCTGGTTCCAACTGTCAAGTCGGCTCTCCGTTATGTCCTGTCGGGACTCGTTGCATAAATGTGGCGCCTGGTTACCGATGCCAATGTGTCGATGGTGACCAGTTGACAGACGGTAGACTGTGCGCAGGTACGTACGCACTACGTTCGGTTAGATTGTCTAACGTAAGACTGCAGCGATTTAGACGTAAACCTTTGCCAGTTAGACAAGCACAACTGCAAAGGCAAGTACATGGTTTGTGTTGCGGACTCCGGTGGATTTCATTGTGCCTGTGAAGCTGGATTCCATATCAGCATGGGAATGCACGGATTAGTCTGCGCTGATATCGATGAGTGCTTCCAACTCAATCGGTGCTCACCGTTCGCTCTTTGCACAAACACTGCCGGAAGCTACTTCTGTTACTGCAAAGCTGGTTTTACTGGGGATGGACACAAATGCCACGGTGCAGAAGTTTATGCAAAACTTTAAAGATCCTTCGCACTTTCAGATGTGGACGAGTGTCAAAGTGGAAGTGTGTGTCACCCTAAAGCCGAGTGTGTCAATGTAGTGGGCAGCTATTGGTGTCGTTGTTTTCACAATTACACAGGCGACGGATACAAGCACTGCGCGCGTATGTTTAACGTTTTCGTCGGGAGTTTCTTTTCGGTGCGACCGGTGCAGCTGGTCTTCGCGTGTTGCCCTGTTGTTTCTTTTCCGGTTTGATTGCACCGATGAAGCTTGCCATAGCCACCGGTCCGGCGGCAAATATTTCTCTCATCAGCGTCGGTTTTGCCGCCAGTTTATGCCAGTGTTTGGTGCGCGTCACTGCCGACATATTTGTCAGGATCTCTGTCACTGCTTTGTCCTTCAACGCAGCAAGATTGTATTGGTGTGCATCGAGAAGTGATTGGACTGCCGTCTCAGCCCGCAGTTCCTTTATCATCACTTGCTCGCATTCTGTGATTAGCTCTGAAATGCATGCACTGTAGTAGATGTTAGTTTTGTTGAGCAATTAGTTGCTGAGTCTACTCGTACCTCTGAGTTGCCATTCAGCCGCCAGTCTGAGCACTTGGTCTTTTTCTACGTTTGCTTTTTGCAGTGAAGCTGTGCCGCAGTATACGAAGCGCAGCACTTCTCTGAGTGTTGCAGTGGACACCTTTTCAACTTTGATTTCCAATGTCTTTCTGTCCTCGTAGTTGTTTGACTCGCACATTTTTCGCAGCTGAGGGCTGGTCTGGCTGAGAATGTCTCGGTGACAGTAGAACTTGCCCCAGTCACCAGCGATTATTTCTATGTCGAATTCTGCCCGCTTAGGCGACTCGATCGTGTTGAAGATATCTGACATGCCGGTATATTTGGGAGCGGAGGCTTTTGGTTGGCTGTTTTCTAAGCTGTCCACCGGCTCGAAGGCAGTTGATTTGATGTTGATGCGGTATTGCAGAACTAGCGTGTTACTGTTCTGCAGAAATCCGTGGCGTTTCAGCTGGGGAAGATTCATTTGGAGGTATCGGTCGTGACCAACTCCTGCAACCAAACACAACACTTTTCCTTCACTCAACTGTAAGCTTGGCCCAAAGTTGCGTTTTTTGAACGAGTTCTACCTAATCCCTGCCGACAATCCTTGTGTGTTCTCATGTTTGAGTTTTTTGTGTATATCCCTTTGGCAAACCACGGAGCAAAAGCTCCGGTGGGGTACAAGTGACGAGGGGACAATTGTCCCCTCGAAGGGAAGTGATTTGGATAGGGACATCATTTTTGGGGACAATCCTTATTTTATGCACTAAGTTAATAATGAAAAAGTCGGTTTAGGCCTCTTAAAACTACTGAAGCTGTTAAAATTTATTAGTTTCACGCTCAGAGTACCGTTTAAATGCGGTTTTTGAAGGATAACTGATGAAAATTTTCGTCCCGGAGGTTTCTCCAGGAGACAATTGTCCTCTTTCATTTTTCAAGGTTGTTCCAAAAAATGAATGTCTCTAAAAATGGAAAAAAAGTTGTTATGCTGTTCAGGAGACAAAGGATCAGTTTAGAATGTAGGCCAACAGAAAAGAGTATTGGCCTGTCTAGACGGGTGATGTTGAATTGCTAAACGTACGTAGTGTATGCAGCAGGTACAGTGTGTAAGGCATTTATGTACGAGTATGTTGGTACGTACCATCGTCAAGTCGGAACTCTGTTTCTTCCGATTCTTCTGGATGTATTTCATCCAGATGTTCGCCGATCACTGATACAATGTAGTTTCCCTCTATGGAGGTACGCGTTCCGCCTTGCAACACCAGAAACATTGATATCCATCTGTCGTGTTCCTCTGTGAACCCGTTGGGGTAGAGCTCTATCTGCCAGACGTAGTGCTGCCCATTCATCATAGTTATAAATCTCGGGCTTTCAAAGCACTCTCCTGGCTTGAAATCTGTTAGGGTTGCGACGTTTTTAACAGGCCACGTGTAAATGAACTGTAGGTACTTGGGGGGACTGAGCGGTCTCTCTTCATTTGAGCTCATGCTCGCTAGAAACTTTTTACCACTGCGCCCGTCTAATAATCAAGTATAGTGTTAGGGACATGGCTAATGTTGGTTTGTGGTTACCAGGCAATCTATAGAAGTCGAAGTCATAAATCAATTGCGCATTGCTGGTAGCGTTTCATCAACGTTAATCAAACTTATTTTTAGCGCTTGATGACTGTACTGCTGATGCCAGCCTTTGTCCCATGCAGTCACACTGCATTAAGGTTGATGGCAATGGCTTTTGTGAATGCAATGTGGGCTTTTCCGGAAACGCACATAATGGCTGCTTTGGTAAAATCTGCTCTAACACTGCAAAACTGTCTTTTAGACGTTTAGACATTGATGAGTGTGCTGAGCTGACACACAACTGCAATACAACCGTCAGTAGGTGTCTTAACACAGACGGCTCCTTTACGTGTCTTTGTAACGCTGGCTACAGGTTAGATGCTCGGTCAAAAAGATGTGAAGGTAGGTACTCTACTGCATTCTGTACAAATAAATGCCTCTTCTAGACATAGACGAGTGCACAGAAAAGCGTCACCAGTGTCATGGGATAAACAGCCGATGCGTCAACATGCCTGGTTCGTACCGTTGCGGTTGCCAACCTGGTTATCGAAGCGCTAGCGTGGTAAGCGTCAGCTCATAGCTTCAACGTTCTTAAACAAAGTTTCGTAGAAAGCAGCCGATTACTTTGATTTCAGCCGAATTCGTTTGATGTGCGCTGCACAGACTTAGATGAATGTGAATATACAGAATGCAGTGCAAACGCCACCTGCGTCAATGTTCCCGGTAGTTTCCACTGCAGCTGCGCTCGCGGATTCAGACACAGCAGCAAGGAAGCTCTCGTCTGTCTTGGTATGTCTGGCAGCCATCTACTGCATAAGTAGTGAAGTTAGGCTTTTTTGCAACACTGCAGTTTAAAAAATTAAAAATTTGAAATGCAAGAAAAAAACAAGAATCTTTGGCCTTCAAAAATTTTGTTTTACAACTCTACATCTAAGTGCTATTTGCTGCCGTGTTTCTGTACTTTGGAAACGGCACACATTTAGACGTAGACGAATGCGTCGAGCGTTTGCACAATTGCGAGCCGTTCGTTATCTGCGAAAATACAGTGGGCTCGTTTCGTTGCATCTGCCCGGAAGGCTACCTACGGCATGGCGACGCTTGCAAAGGTATCTTTCTTTAAACTTTGTTCTCTTCGCACATTCCGCATCCTTTTTGCATTTTTTAATATCACTAATGATCAAGATTGGCATCACTTCGGAAGAAGCACTGAGTTTTCGACAGAAAGTTTTTGCATCTAACATAAATATAATTTTCAAATAGTCTAAACATGTGAGGATGTAGTGTGAATGATGCGAATTTTGTTGGAAAAGAGGTGCTACTTTTTAACCAAACCTTGTATTGTAAAACTTGTCCAATATTGATGTTGAGTACGTAACAGTGGGTACGTACTGTAGATGTGAACGAGTGTGCAAACGCCACTAACAAGTGTGCGGCGCATGGAGGATGTTTGAATACGGTTGGGTCGTATCGTTGCGTGTGTGAAGAAGGATACAGCGGCGATGGAAAGAATTCTTGCTCCGACTTGGATGAATGCAACCAAGGTCTCTCCAAATGTCATCCTTACGCCTTGTGCGTGAACATGCCAGGCTCTTACAAGTGCACATGCAAAGCTGGTTTTACAGGAGACGGTCGGCTTTGCTATGGTACACTGCATGTGTTCTTGTTTTGCTCAACGCGCTCACAAATGCTTCTTAGATGTAAACGAATGCGCCAGTTCTACCAATCTCTGCCATGGCTCATCTCAATGTGTCAATACGCTTGGTTCGTATTTTTGTCAGTGCGTCAGTGGCTACAGATTGGTCAGTGGACTAGACGCAGGGCTCTCTTGCATAGGTTTGTGTAGTTTTCGATTCCTACCTACCACCACCATTTTTACTCTCTCCCAGATATCGACGAGTGTGTTGAATTAGGCGCAACCTGCAAACAAAACCAAAAATGTCGTAACACGATCGGCAGCTATGAGTGCTTATGTGCTCACGGTTTTATACTGAACGCAAACCAGTCAGCTGGGGAGTTGTCTGTGTGTGAAGGTACTGAAAAGCAATTACCTCAGATGGAAGCAGTTCAATTAGTTTTTAGATCTAGACGAATGCAAATCTGGCCAGCACAAATGCACATCGAACGCCGTTTGTACAAATACCATAGGATCGTATTTGTGTCGGTGTGAGGTTGGTTTTACAGGAGATGGCAAGTCGTTTTGTAAAGGTGAGTTTTACATTTAGAACGTAGTTTCTGACTGTTCGGTTTAGATGTTGATGAATGCTCACTGCGTCTCTCTGCGTGTGCTCATCCAAATGACTGCATCAACGTACCTGGCTCGTACAGGTGCAGATGCGGCGAGCCGTCAGCATGGGATGTTTCGTCAAACTCGTGTGTTACTCGTAAGTGCTGGCATATTTTAGTAGCTTTTTAGCTTGTTTTCATTCAGCGACAAACATTTGTAACAATACTGACTTCAATCCTTGCCATGCAACACTGGCTACGTGTACCTCTGATGCTGATGGAGTTGTGTGTGATTGTGTGGACGGTTTCGAAGGCGATGGCAAATCATGTATAGATATTGACGAATGCCAGCTTGGTTTGGCGTCCTGTCCACCTAATTCGCTTTGCAAAAATTTGCCTGGCTCATACGTTTGCCAGTGTCAAGCTGGATACCAACTTGTCAACGATGCTTGCACAGGTGGTCGGTTATAGTTTTGCGGTGACCGCATCGGTCGGTTGCAGATGTGAATGAATGTGAGACTGTGGAACAGATTTGTGGTGCCAGTGCTAGTTGTGTAAATCTGGACGGAACTTACTCCTGCAAGTGTAACAGTTGCTTCACTGGAGATGGTGGTGATTGTCTACCGGATCCATGCTGTCTATGCGACGCTAATGCAGGCTACTGTCTGCAGTCTACTTGTCATTGTAACCCTGGATATATTGGAGATGGTTACAACTGCACAGGTTGGAACTTGGTATAAAAACACTTGGCGTATTGCGTAGCGCATTCAAGCTGCCTGTGAGCAAAACAGATGTCACCCATCTGCCGAGTGCGTGCCTGACCCTGTCAGTGATCTGGGTTACGTGTGTCGTTGCGGGGAGTCGACCGTAGGGGATGGCTTCAAATGCAGACCACGCGTGATTGGAAACTGCGAGCGACTCCAGGTAGACTGCGGCAACGGCACCTGCTTGTCGGGTCGCCCCGGAACCGACGACTACGGCTGTCTGTGTAGAGATGGATACGAGTTTAGAGACGGGTCCTGTCTAGGTATACCCATGTACACGCAGTTTTGCTAGGGAGTCTGCTCTTGCTCAGATCTCAACGAATGTGCCGGCAATGGGAAGCGGTTGTGTGGTGGGCAGAATAACTGTGTCAATCTGTACGGCAGTTACCAGTGCAAGTGTCCTGCTGGGCAATCATGGGATCGTGTGAAAAAGCGTTGCAAACGTGAGTTGTAGGTGTGTAGACTTTCTACGTAGCAGGGCAGAGCGTTGCAGATAGACTGGTGTCGAAGAAGACCGACTGCTCACTAGGCAGGAAGCAGTGCAGACGGCTCAACGCTGAGTGCTTCGATCTCAGTCCGTCTGGTTTCGAGTGTCGTTGCAAGAAGGGACACATAAAGAACGAAAGCGGCGTGTGCACGAGTCTGGCTCCGTATCTGGTTTGTGTCCTTCTTTTACTTAATCTGTTTAAGGTGCGACATTGAGAAAACGAGTATCGCGGAAGCGCAGGAGGACACGTTCTGTGGTTTCGTGTGGAAGAGGCTTTAAATACAATGATAAAGCTAAACTCTGTCAAGGTGAGTGGTGTAGCGTAGTGTACAGTTAAGAGGAGCAAGGCTCACTTAGTCAGTTGAGTGAGTGAGTGAGTGAGTGAGTGAGTGAGTGAGTGAGTGAGTGAGTAAGTGTGAGTGTGAGAGTGTGAGTGAGTGAGTGAGTGTCATTTGAAAGAGCGAGCAATGGCCGATTGGTTGGTCGTCGGTCAAGAACAAACCACTGAGTCGGGTACGGTGAATGTTTAAAATGAGCGAGTTCAGCAAACTGCGATTTTCTCCTGTTTTTTTAGGTTATTAATATGGTTTTTTATGGATTTGGCTCAAATTCGGAATGGAAAGCACGTATACGCTACATAAGTTTCCATAAAGCTCGGGCTATAGCCATTATTTACAATTTGAATGAGAGAATGCCTGGAAATGGTGGGCCATGCACTTAGCAATAAGCTCTCGACGCATGCTTACTATAGGCATGCTTGCTATTCCGTTTTTGAGGCAAAATCTGTAAACAAACTATTACAATACTGAAAAACAGGAGAAAATGGCAGTGTGCTGAACTCGCTCAATTAAGTAAGTAGTTTGTTCTTGACCAGCGGCAAACGAATCGATCGGCCATTGCACGCTCTTTCAAATGACACCGGAACCTAAAAATTCGTAGGCTCAAACTAAAGTTGTAAGTAAATTCCCGGTTTTTAACAACCTGTATAATACGCAGATGATGGACAGTTCTACAGGGTGTCTCAAAAAGAATGATCACATTTCTTTATATTGCAATTTCCGCAAATTTTGACCAATTAGGCTGAAATTTGGACCATAGGTGCCAAAACTGGGGGAATTTTATGTGTTAAAGTTTGGTGCCCTAGGCTTTACTCATTCCCGAGAAATTTAAAAAAAGTGAAATTTGGTAATTTTAATAGTGAAAGCCGGTAACCGAAAAAATGGAAACATTTCCTTTTACTGTATCTTTCCTAATTTTTGTCGGAATTGGATGAAATTTGGAGTGTAAACGCAGAAGTTCAGGGTAATTCGTGTGTAAAAAGTTGACGCATAAACGCAACGCAACGCAACGCAAGTTGCATAAACGCTATCGTTAGAGTTTAGGCGATAATGTAATGTAACGTTTTTTCGGTGACCGGCTTTTGGTATTGAAATTACCCAATTTCACTTTTTTTGAAATTTCTCGAGAATTTGTCAAGCCTAGTGCACCAAATTTTAACACATAAAATCCCCCGAAGTTTGGCACCTATGAACGAAAGTTCAGCCTATTTGGTCAAAATTTGCGGAAATGGCAGTGAAAAGAAATGTGATCATTTTTTCGGTGACCGGCTTTCACTATTGATTTAACAAATTTCACTTTTTTTTTAAATTTCTCGTGAATGAGTCAAGTCCAGTGCACCAAACTTTAACACATAAAATTCCCCGAATTTTGTCACCTATATTCCAAATTTCAGCCTATTTGGTCAAAATTTGCGGAAATGGCAGTATAAAGAAATGCGATCATTCTTTTTGAGACACCCTGTAGTAGTCCCACCAGTCAGATTTTTTAAAAATTTGTTCTCTGTAGTTCAGCTGTAGAAGTTCTGTAATAAAAATAACAAAAATCGGGATTTCTGGTCCACAATTGCATCAGATTTCCTGAAGAGCTGCAGTTCCGACTAGAAAATGCTTGCCTTCCATCGACATGTTAAATTTATGCCTTCATATTTCTTGATAAATCTTTGAAAGCCAAAGGTAATTTTCGATAATGTACGTACGTATCTCGTGTAATTCTTAGCGTGACTAGGGTTAGTTAGCTATTGTAGTAAATGCATTCTGCGTTCTAACTACCATTCTCTTATTTTGAGCCGTGCAGATAAAAATGAGTGCAGAAAGGCCCACGACTGTCCGGAGCATTCTTTCTGTCTCAACTTGAAAGGCGGCTATCTCTGTCGCTGCGAACATGGCTACACGGTATCAGTGAAATCCGGTAGTTGTGTGGACGTGGACGAATGCAGTCAGACGCCGTCTCTCTGTCACTCAAACGCTCTCTGCATCAACACTCTCGGCTCCTACAGATGCATTTGTCCGCCTGGTTTTGAAGCTTCTGGGCCGTCCAAATGCAGCAAAGGTTCCATTTCATCCGACCACAGCCAACTGATTCCAGTGAAGATATTGTTGCAGTGTCTTTTGCTAGATGCAACCAAATCTGTGGTTTCCACGGTCGATGCCTTCGTAACCATACAGTTCTTCGCTGTGTCTGCGATTCCGGATTCGCCAAAGATCGCTCAGCAATTCCGCTCAACGTGCCGGTTCTGATCGCGCCGTGTGTCGGTAGTTGGTTGAGGTTGATTTGTGTATTTGTTGCTGCTTTACGCACCCTCTGCAGATGTGAACGAGTGTCAGCTGGCAATTGACTCCTGTCATTCTATGGCCACCTGCACCAACACTCTTGGCTCCTACATATGTCGTTGTAGGGCTCCGTTTACAGGCGATGGGCGTCGTTGTGCAAGTACGTACGTTTACAGGTTTGGAGTGCATTTATACAACACGTACTGTAGTGTGCGATCGGGCCGTGGCTAGCGGCATCCTACCGGTAACCATACATATACTTCTCCCCAACTAACCGAGTTCTCTGTACCGTCCGGAACCCTCCTCGTCGAAAATTTGAGATTTTTAGAAAAACTTTACAGAGGTTTTTCGCCTGTCGCAACTCATGTCCGGGCTCAAAATTTTCCGGCTCATGTGTTAATAGCACAGATGCCGCTAAACGTGCCTGACTGGAAGTACGTGTGTAATGGCGTGTGACGGAAATGCTTTCAGTGACTGACGTGTGTGCGCGAATAGGCCCCTGTCATCCTGATGCAGAGTGCGTGGCACGTGGCACTAGCTACCAGTGCAAATGCAAGGCGGGCTTTCTGGGCAACGGTAAAGAGTGCGTGCCAAATGTATGTTTACGAAGGAACGGTGGTTGTCCTGCTACTGCCAGCTGTCTGACTGACTTTACCACTGGCAGAGCGTCGTGTCTGTGCTACGAGGGCTATTTTGGAGACAACTGCATCGATGTAGATGAATGCCAGTCGTCGAATGCTTGTGCAGCCAACTCCGTTTGCACCAACTTGCCCGGCCGATTCGTCTGCTCTTGTGCGTACGGCTACACAGGAAACGGACTCACTGACTGTTTTGGTGATTGACTTTATTGTTTCACTCCCGCAACAAGGTGTGTCTGCCTTTTCTAGACCTTGATGAGTGCTCTAGTCGAACAACGCACTCTTGCCATGAGCATGCCACTTGCTTCAATACTGCTGGCTCCTACTACTGTCTTTGCAATAATGGCTACTCAGGAAATGGAAGGTACCTTCTGTTTTCTCAAAGATACTGTCCACTTAGACAGCACCTTCTTCCGATCTAATTCTGTTCAGATCATGCACTATCAACGCTTGTGGAGGTTCTGATTGTCAGTGTGAAATAGGGTTTGAAGTAGTGGATGGCCAGTGTGAAGGTAGTGCAAGAAACCGACTAATCTTAAGAGTAAACTGTGTCTCTTGCAGACATAAACGAATGTCAGTGGCCTGTTTGCAACAAGAACGAAGTGTGTCTGAACACAGTGGGCAGTTACAGTTGTGGGTGCATGGTTGGCTTTGAGCGTCTTCTTGCTGAATGCGTTGGTACCAGTTGGAACTCTAAGATTTACATTGTATCAATATCTTTGGCGGTTGCAGATACAAACGAATGTCTGAGTGGAGCACATAACTGTCACTCTGATGGTGACTGCGTAAACACGGTTGGAAGTTTTGAGTGTTCTTGTCCTGTGGGCTTCGTGCGACAACCGGACAACAAGTGTCTGGGTAGGTGAAGAGTGGTGGTCTGTGGTGTAGAGCGATGGCTGGCCTTCAGATATAAACGAGTGCACAGCCAATCCAACCGTCTGTGACGAGAACGCGTCCTGCACTAACCTGCCTGGTGCCTACCTGTGCCACTGCAATGGTGGATACACAGGCAACGGTCTCTTTTGCTCTGGTGTGTTTCTGTTACTGTTTCTGGTGAATAATCAGTGTACTGGCAGACATAAATGAGTGCGGCCAGCTGGGCGTGTGTGTGGGCTTTAACGAGAACTGCATCAATACCTACGGCAGTTATCGCTGCGAGTGCGATGTCGGATTCAGAAATACCGGCTCTGGTTGTTGGGATGTGGATGAGTGCAGAGAAACCAATCAGTGCGATGTGGCACGTGCTGTTTGCGTCAATACTCAGGGCTCATACAAATGCACGTGTAAACCGGGCTTCACTGGTGATGGATTCACTTGTTCAGGTTGGCTTTCAGTTTCAGTTCTGCTTCCATTCTCAGTGCATTTCGGTCGGGCATTTCTGGACTAGTTAGCGTACTGTGCAGTGGAGTGTTCAACTGAAACTCTAAACCGGTCAGTCATGTACGTTATACTGTTTTTGTGTTGACATCAAAAACCTGCTTAAATATGCAGTTTCGGTTGAACTTCATTTACCACACTCCCCGAACGTGGGGGTGCAATATATGGTGCCACTAGCTTAGGTACCGGTACCATACATACAGTGGGGTGCAAAAGTTTAAACGCACCCAGTCAGGTACAAGAAAAAGTGACTTTTCACTTATTTGTTGAAGGTAATTGGCAAGTGTTATACACCATTGCATAGCTTGAGATGTTGCGAAGAGGTTGGCGCAGACTGCACGGCAATGCGTTGCTTTATAATAAAGTTATAGCCAGTCTAAGCCGGACTGTCAGAAAAAGGGTTAGCAAAAGTTTAAACGCACTTTAAAAATCCCACAAAATCTGACTCAGATCTTTCAAATAAAAGTTGTACGAAAACCTAAATAGTAAATGAATAACAAGACAAGTTTGATGCTTTGCCATGATTCAGTTAGCCCTGTTGTGCTCTTTGTCCAATTGACATGCAGAAGATTGAACCTGCTATGGTGCCTTGTATCAACGCTATCTCTAGCACCAGAGTGCCAGTAGCATCTTGACAGATCAAACTTACTAGCATCTGGTGTATGTTAGAAAGTCTGGCATGCATGAATTTCAAGCTTTTTAGAAGTTACAAGTCATAAACGTTGGTAATTATGGGCTCAAACCAGATAATTATAGTGAATCTGATAGGTAATGGCCACATTGTTATGGTCTATGAGGTGCATATCTGACTCAGCTGCCTGGTTTTAAGAAAAATAGCATGAGCAAAGACAGCAGAAGCCCTAAGAGGCCAGAGAAGCTGAACACAGTAAAATTTTGACCTTTAGTATCATAGTCAAACATGAGTGAGCCAATATTCAATGTACAGCAATGGCAGAAGCATTCACTGAAGCAGCCATAGGTCATCTTAAAATGAACAGATGATGGAATTCCAGATCCATGGGATCACACAATGCGTTTCAGTTAAAAACGCAAGTTTTGGAAGCAGGGATGATGTCTCCTGGTCAAACTACCCTCACAGTTGTCGTCAGTTGATTATTGTGGATCATTACTGGATATTCAGTATGCTGGTTATAGTGCTGTTAACTGAGTAAGGTGCCTAAATGGCATGTTCTGGTATTTTTGCATAAGAGAAACAATAGTACATGTAAAAACCATATGAGTTAACGCATGTTTGTTAGTTGCAGTCGATTACAAACACTGAGAAGACCAGAATACTAAACCTCAGTGTGACAGATGTGGAACAGTAAACGCTGTCAACCATAATCTGATTAACAAATGTTCTGTTTTCGTGGTTCTGTTATCATAAACACAGTTTGTTTAGCCTGATTAGCAGTCTCAGTCTCTTACACATCCATAAGAAGTTTGAGAGAGTTCAAAACCGGTCAAATTGTAGACCTTTTACACACACCAGCCCAATTTCACCATGATGAGATGTGTTACGATTAATTGCGTTACAGTGCGACTGAATTATTCAAAAGCATCAAAATTGTCCTGTTGTTCATTAATCAGTATTAAGTATTCTTACAATTGTTGTTTGAAAGAAGTTTAGTCAGATTTTGCAGAATTTTGAAAGTGCGTTTAAACTTTTGCTAACCCTTTTTCTGACAGATTGACTTAGACCGGATATAACTTCACCATAACGCAAACCATTGCAGCGCAGTCTGCACCACCTTTTTGGTAAAATCTCAAGCTATGTAACGGTGTATAACACTTACCGATTACCTCCAACAAATCAGCGAAAAGTCAGCTTTTCTTGAAGAGGACAAGGTGCGTTTAAACTTTTGCACCCCACTGTATATGGTGCCACTACCATAAAGGGCGCAAAGTGCCTGACTGTTATGCATACAAATACATACATAGACGTGTGTAGTCATAGGTTTTCAGAGTCAGACGGCTGTTTGGGAGTGCAGTGCGCTCAACATGCAACGTGCGTGGTTCAGAACGGCACTCCAGTCTGTCAGTGTGTACGAGGATTTACTGGTGACGGCAGTCGGCATTGTCAGCGTAAGTATAGCCGCTTGCGTGGAGGCCGCCTACAAATATACATGGTGCTTACCACTTACCATGTCTGCGCCTCTACCTGAACTACTTACCACGTAGCGTTAGGAGTGTAGAGAGTTAGTTCTTGCCACGTTCTGTAGTCAACAATTACGTACATAAGCTTGCGTGCAGGTATTGGCGGGCAGTAGTTGCGTGCAGGCAACTGGTATGAAAAATCGGACGCGAGTAAGTGGCAAGTAGAAAACTGCCTCGACACAAGTGCACAGTGTACATGGAAAGTGTGCGTACTGTATTTGGAATCTGCATAACTGAGTAAATTGCAGCGTTTTCTTTCTGCCAACCTGGACAGCACAACTGCAGCAAGAACGCCTTTTGTGTGCCTCTGGCGTCTTCGTACTTGTGTAGGTGCTTGGATGGCTTCACAGGTTCCGGTTACCAATGCAGCGGTACGTTTGTGTTCAGCTGCGCAGACTGTCCAGACCAGCTTATACTGTAGATATTGATGAATGTGAAGGCAGAATGGATAACTGTGACGCAGGCAGAAGCAAGTGTGTCAATTCGGCTGGCTCGTATGAATGTGTCTGTAATTCTGGATTCCTGAAAACAAACGGCGTGTGTGCTGGTCCGTGCACAACTATAGTACGTATTGATGTACAGAGCGGAGTTATAGATATCGATGAGTGTGTATCTGACCCTTGTCGTGCACATCAACGCTGCCTCAACAGCGAGGGCAGCTTTCGTTGCATTTGTGAAGAAGGGTTTTACCCCGATCGGGATGGCTCCAATTGTATCAATTGGTTGGAGTGCTCTCGTGATAGTGACTGTATGACCAACGCTCACTGTCAATTGGGTAAAATCAACAGCGAATGTCAATGCAACAGCGGCTATCGAAAATCCGAATCCGGTCTTTCATGCTTTGGTCAGTCGGTACGTTTGTTTAGTTTGGTCTTGTCAGATCAGTTTTAGACATCGACGAGTGTTCATTGGACCGCTCGTTTTGCAGTCCGAACGCCTTCTGCCAAAACACGGTCGGCTCCTACTCTTGCCAGTGCATTGCTGGTTTTACTGGTAACGGATTGAATTGTGAGGATGTGGATGAGTGCAGCCTTTCGACTAACACTTGTCACAGCAGTGCCTTGTGTCAAAACCTGCCCGGAAGTTACGTTTGCAGTTGCGACCAAGGTTTTCGGGGAGACGGCCGGTCGTGTCTGCCCCTGTTCAACGTTTCCGTGCCAAATGATTCAACCGGTATACTTGACCTATTACAGTTTAACACTTAACACCGTTTATGGTACTGGTAAATAAGGTGCCGGTGTCATGTATGGTACCAGTACCTTAAACGGCGTTAAGTGCCTGTCTGTATTAGGCGAGTGTTGTCTGTTTGAGGTTTTGTGAATTCTCAGTGCAATGTGGAAACCTCTTGTGGAGGTAACGCCACTTGTGTTGCCATAACCACAGTGGACGGTTATCAGCGCTCTGTGTGTCAGTGTGCTGTGGGATTTTGGGGTGATCCCTATGTGCAGTGTCAAGGTAACTGTCTTTAGAAAAGGTGGTTGCATTTCTTACGTACATAGTTCAGACTTGGACGAGTGCTCTGCCTACTCCGATGCATGCCCTGAGACGGCGGACTGTATTAACGCGGTTGGATCGTACGAATGCGTGTGTGCCGAGGGCTTCTTCCGCTTGTCAGAACAGTCTGTTTGCCGAGGTTCTGTTGCCTTTTCTAGTACCTCTCTCTGCAACGTACTTGGTTGCGTTCTAGATGTGAATGAATGTGAGAAAAAGCAGCCGTGCGGGGGCATGCACTGCGTCAACACTTTCGGTTCTTTCTTTTGTCAGTGTTCGTCTGGTTACAACAGATCTTCTAACGGCAGTTTGTGTGAAGACATAGACGAGTGTCGATTGGACGCAGCTGTCTGCCACCCTCTGGCTGTTTGCACCAATACTGCTGGATCATACAAGTGTCTCTGTTGGGATGGTTACACTGGAGATGGAGTTAGACGATGCACTGGTTAGATATTCTGCACTTGCGGCAATACTTCTAGCAACGTATTTTCAACCTCACCCGTACCATTTTATATGCTTTTCCAATCGTGCACTTCTCTTTCTAAGGTCTATCTAGAGTCTGAGGGACCAGGGTGTGTTTGCGGAGTCAAACGGAGATATAGACCGTCAAATTGACAGAAAATTAGCATTACCAGAAAATGTTGCACATATTAGATTAGTCCGTATAGACCAGAACTCTGACTCCTCTACAATTTTAGTGATCAGCTCCGACGCACCCATAGAGTCTTATTCCCACAAACTCAAAAGTGGTAGAATTTTTAAAATGCACTTTACGATAATTGAATTTGGCGCCGGTACCATTAGGTGCTACTTAGCTGGCAGTGGTACCTTAACGTATCTACTGTAATAGTAGCGAATATACCAGACACCCATAACTGCTCAGCTGGCCAAAAATCGGATTTCAGTTCACTGGTGCGTTCTATATGTTTGTTTAGAAACGGCAGAGTTACAGTGAAATCTTTATTTTAGATGAGAAGCTATTTAGGAAACCGGCCACTATAAGAAATTCTGCTAACTGGTCAGCGACGGGGAGGGAGGGGTAAGCGTTCAGACCCACCATAGGCCCATGAATGAGGTCCTCCCCAAAATTTCCGGATTTTTACTACCAAAACCGATTTTTTCGCCCGAAGGTAGGGGTACCAACCATGATACCTTACCTTATACGGTACCGATACTTTTTACAGCGTTAAGTGCCTGACTGTATAAGGGATCGGTATCATATACGTGTGGTATGACTTGAAGTTTATCCGATACCGTGGTATCAGATCAGTTCCATAGTTGGTGCCCGTATCGTCGATATTTAACTGACTGTATATAGTTGAGGTTGCTTTTCACAGAAATAGAACCATATGAACGTGTGGACCCGAATGCTGTGTGTGGTGGGTGGGACTGCGTGTGCAAGCAAGGCTTCAGAATGAGTGATGGTCGGTGTGTAGGTAAGCGCAGCTTCTACTGTAAATGGTGGTGTCAGTGTAGTCTTTGAAGACATCGATGAATGCGCAGTCGGCACCAGTTCTTGCTATGTTCTTGCTCAGTGTTTCAACACAGTCGGTTCCTATTATTGTCTGTGTCCGCCAGGCTTAGTTGGAGATGGTTTCAATTGCACCGGTAACGTCATCCTCAATGATTAGGTAGTTTGGCTGATCGAGGCTTGTTCAGATGTGGACGAGTGTCTGATTGACGGATACTGTAGCCACGGTTCGCTCTGTGTAAATAGTTTTGGATCGTATGATTGCAGCTGCAAAGCAGGTTTTACCGAACATGAGGACGGCCGTTGCCAAGGTACGTACAGTACGTACTGTGGCTTTGCTTTTCTTCCTTCTCCGTTTCGCATGCTAATCGGAACGCCGATCATATCGGCCTTTGGTTTTGCTCTTGAGTTTCATGTTTGATTGGTCTTTAGAGAGCACTATTCTATTCAAGGAGAATGGCTATAGGTTCAGGCCACACCACTGGTCACACCGCGCCACACGCTAAAATGTGCAGCCCTACATACAGGAGATTTGTTTCGGTTGCAGACATCGATGAATGTTTAATTAGTCTGGGATTGTGTGAGGAGCAGAAATGCGTCAACACCGTTGGAAGTTATTACTGCCATTGCAAAGTTGGTTATCGTTGGGATTTAGAGAGCCACGCGTGTGCAGGTCAGCTATCTGAATTCTGTTTTATTAAGAGCAGCTCTTATAAGTATCTTTGTGTTTGTCTTCGGTTTTACGTTTTACTAAAATTTTGTATTTTCACTATAATTTCGTATTAAAAGCACGTTTTGTCATATTGCCGGCCGTCTTTGTCAGACAAAATTTCTACCCTGTCTTCTAAGTCTCATTTAACTAATTAGTTTAGTTGGTAAGGAGGATAAATCTAATCTGCTCAAGACTCCGTCTGATCTGTGTAGTGCGTGTGCATTTTGTTGCAGATGTAGACGAATGCGCAATAGGAAGCACGTGTGGTCGGTTCTCAGTCTGCTTTAACACCGCTGGTAGCCACGAATGTAGATGTGGCTCTGGCTTTCGACTTGTCAACAACAGTTGTTCTGGTGAGGAGCACATGCCTGCAATGCATAACCTGTGTCTGGTGTGTTTAAGATGTGGACGAGTGTGCAGTTACAGGCTCTTGTATGGAGCATGCCACATGTATAAATCTGGTGGGCAGTCATCAATGCGTCTGTGAGCGTGGCTTTTACAAATCCGATGGCGCTTGTCTTGGTTAGTACCACCATACTCGGTTTTCGAACTGTTGCGTGCCTGTTTTCAAACATATTACAATACCGCGTATACTGATAATGGTCAAAAACTGTTCTTAACTCCCGTAATCTTTCTAACTTTTCCAAGTAGCGTATGCATTGCTGAACAAGGTTTCCTTCCAAAAGTTTTATAATTTATCTCTTGACTGTCATTATAGACATAGACGAGTGTTCGGAACCAGTCAGTTCGAGCTGGCGGCATAACTGCAGTCTGAACGGTCGCTGTTTCAATACCGATGGTTCGTTTGAATGTCGCTGCGATTCTGGATATACTGGAGATGGCGCTCACTGCATCGACATAGACGAATGTGAGCAAGGTCAGGTCTGTCACGAAATGTCCAACTGCATCAATACTGACGGAAGCTTTTTGTGCGTGTGCAAACCGGGCTACACTAACTTTGACCTCACCACGTGTGTTGGTAAGCGGATCCTACTCTATTTTATTGTCGATTACATGCGCACTGAGACAAACTGCAGACTTTGACGAATGCAGCGCTGGGCAAGGGCTGTGCGCGTCGGCTGGCGCAAGCAAATGCTTCAACACCCAAGGTTCTTTCATCTGTTCCTGTTTGGACGGCTACCAAATGGACGTGAATAGCTCCGTTTGCACAGGTCCTCGAGAGATAACGACAATCAGGTCTCATCAGTACGTAGATTTAGATATCAATGAGTGCTTGGAAGAGCCGTGTGAAAAAAACAAAAGCTGTCATAATCTGCCTGGCAGCTTCTACTGTGACTGTAAAGAAGGATTCCGAAGAAACGGCACTCTCTGTGCAGGTCTTAATTCTGACAGACATGTATGTATGCTGCCTGACTCAAGTTCCAATGGCATTGGCACCGGTTTAAACACTCTCAAAAGTAGTGATAAATCCACTACCAATGCTGCTACAGCATTTTCCACTAGCTGTAGGGTGCCAATGAGAGCTGTCATACGTACATGTGTTAACAAGTGCCTGACTAGACGACGTTGTGTCAGTGGCGTATCCAGGGGGGTGTAGGGTGTGTACACTCCCCCCTTTGCGGTGGAGGTAGGAAGAAAAAGTCTGTCAAAAATATAAGAATCTAATGAATTTTGTACTAAAACTGTCTATTTTGTGCTCAGAATGCCTTCTAAATGCGTTTTTGAAGGCCAAATTTTCAAAACTTTCTCGCCCTGGTCGGGCAGAAGCCCAACCAGGCCATTATAAACTACTAAAACGTGTAATTTCTGTTAATTTTAAGCTCGGAATGCGTTTTTGAACGCGCGTTTTTGAAGGCTAATTTTGCTAAATTTTCTTACCCTGGTTGGGCAGCGGCCCAACCAGGCACTTTCAAAATTTTGCACCCCCTTCCGAAATCCTGGATACGCCACTGCGTTGTGTATGTGTGAATGCGGTTGGCTGCAGATGTAAATGAGTGTCACCAGAATGCCTGTCCCACTAAAGGTTCGGTCTGTCGAAATACTGTCGGCTCATTCTTGTGTGAGTGCGGTAAAGGCTACAAAAAGGTGGGAAGCGATTGCCAGCGTACGTTCTGCATGCAACCGCAGAAACAACCTAAACGTCTTTTGGTGTTGCAGCGATTTGTCGAAGAGATTCATGTCCAGTCGGGCATTTGTGCACTGTGGTCAACACCACAGTAGTTTGCAATTGCGATCGGTCACTTTTGAGCGCGGGACTGATCAGCGCTCCTCTGTGTACCACCAGAGCCAAACATTTCAGCAGTGCAAAGGAGATGGTGGGCGATGCTTGCCAACGAAACATCACACATACGGTCGACTACTATGCATCAGAGTGTCAAAGTAATTACGTCGTACAGTGTATGTCTCTTTTACAGTAGGACTTTTAGCCTCCTGTGACGCTGTGTTGTGTGCAGATGGCAAAAAATGCTCAAAAAGTCCAAACACTGGATACGCCACTTGCGTTCTTTGAATACAATCTGTGTCTTTAGTCAGTAGCTCAAAGGGGGCGACTTTGTTTCGTCTGTGCCTAGCTAGGTATTCTGGGTTTGACTAATAGATTGTGGTCAGGGTTGTAAGATGTAACACATTTTTAATGTGACCAAGGCTTGACAGTAACGCAAGAAAAGAGTTGGTAGATTGATTCACTCGCGCACCCTTTGAGACTCCCATTTGAGCTTCAATCATTTTAGTGCTGACGTGCTATAAAAGTGTTATTATGTGCCGTGCATACTTTGTTTTCGGTTAATTACTTGGTATTTTTTCGGTATTTATCGGTTCAAAAAATGCCGAAACCGAACAGTAAAAATACCCGAATGCATATTGTAGTACAAAAATTCGGTTGCATTTGCATACCTAAGTGAGACGCATCTGGCAGACACAGCACAGGTTATCGAAATTTATTGTCACTCTTATCAAGGGGAGCGCGCTGCGCTGTACCCTCGTCGAGTTGAAAGGCGATATTATTATTATAATGAATGTGTTGGACGCGGCGGTCGCCGAGACGTGATACGTGACGAATCAGCGCCCAGTTGGGCCTGCCTTCAGCCGTCCCAGTTACGGCCGCTGCTAGCGCTTCATTCACGTTCATTGGGATTGGGTAAAGCCTGGTCCACAAAATTTCAATACAATGTACATAAAATCTCGCCTATGTTGTCACCTACTGTATGTTCTAATTTCAGCCTATTTGGTCAAAATTTGCGGAAATGGCAGCAAAAACAAATGTTATCATTTTTGGAACACTGTATGTACGCACTACTTGGGGACATGCGTAACTTAAAATCAATTATATTGTCAGGTCACCATGATGCTCGTAATCGAAAGCGTGTTTTAGAATTTGATTGTTCGTTTCTGGAATGAATTTCCAGCTAAAGTGGAAAAATTGTCAGACGATATTGTCCTCTAAGTCTAGTTTATTCGCATTGTGCATACAAGAGCATCGAATGCAATTCATACTCTACTCTACACAACGTACAACGATATACACGATAAGTGTGTGTAATAACTGAAGCGTTCTTGGTTCATTCAAACTAAACAAACCAAAGAGAACGTGCATACGTAGCTACCTGAATAATGGAGCAGAAATTTGCATAGCGGGTCCGATTAACGTAGTAGTAGTGACCTTGTTTGATTATGTTACTGGTTGTGCCTCTTCTTGTCTCTTTCACATCAACTGACTGCGCCTTACCTACCTACACCAAGTGTTCCTACGAGCTGTCACATTTCCAGTGCCGCTACCTCAGAAATATTTGTCAACGCGTCAACTGCTACTACAACATCAAACCGTTCCCTCCACCCAAACGCTGCGTGCTCAACAACGCATGCCATCACTGGAAAAGTCTAGTCAACAAAGAATGCTGCTATCCATATTCCACGGAGATAGTCGAGAAATGCCGCCCAAGTCAATGTGCGCTCAACACTACCACTAATCTCAGCACCGTAACTACTGCCAGACCGTATACGGGCACGACCTCTTCAAACAAAACCACAACTACCGCCACAGCCATCACCACCACCACGCACTACCACGGACGCACGACAGAGATTATGGTAAACGAGACCACACATTCAAACTCCACCATTGCGCTCTACCTGACCACAACCACAGCGACGACTGACAGCGACGAGTTGTACAGCTCTGTCTGGTTCATCGCCCTCATGATTTTAGTGGCAGTGGTGTTTGTGCTCCTCTTGATCATGTTTATCTTTTGCTGGTTCGCAGCCAAGAAGGGACCGCCTGTAAGTGCTGTCTGGACAGTGACTGAGAGTACGGCAGCTGAGCTGTTTCAGAAAGGAGCGCCCGCGCCCGCCACACCCAAGCCTGTCACGGTGGTTGTTGTGCCGCCGCTGCAGAAAAGTATGCAGACCCATGTACGAGGCTGCAATGCCATGGTTTCCACTGACCAAATGCCCCCCAGACAGACCGAACCGTGCCCCGACCAGCTGGGATCTCTACTAATGTGGGCCACCTGCCAGCCCAAGTCCTTTACTGCTAGTGACAGCTCTTCTAATTCGCGATCTCCGGAAATGGAACAACACAAGTGAATTCAGTCTCTCCGTACTCACCGCTCTTTTCTATGACGTTGCAACAAATAAAATTGCTGTATCTGCTGGCAGACTGTATCTTCTACGTAATTCGCAAGCGATAGCATCGGCAATAAGAGAAGAAGTTGGGAGTTAGGTCCACGACCGACGTGTCTCGTTGTCGTCGGCCTGGACTCGTTTATTGGAGTCCGTCGCCTATAAGCCACATAGTTTTCTATTAATCCGTCCCTACAGAAATTGCCGTACGTACAGTACGGTATTAGTAGCTACACGGTGTCGAAAAATGACATTTCTTTTTGCTGCCATTTCCACAAATTTTGACTAAATTTGCTGAAATTTGCAGAAATCCTTCAACTATGGGATATTGTCAAAATAAGGGGATTTTGTGTGTTAAAATATGGTGCACCAGGCTTGACTCAATTCTAAGAAATTAAGGAATAAGTGAAATTTGTTAATTATAATGCCTACAGCACTAAAATGTAAACTTTTGTTTTTGCTGTCATTTCCGCAAATGAATTTTGTTCGTCAAATGTTCTGAAATGTGGAATATTTTGTGTTAAAATGTCATACAGTTATCGCCAAAAAAACCGCAATGAAAACGATTCGTCAGGCGAATCGTTGTGACGGTTCGTCAGTAGAGTTTGGTTACGGTATTATGCAAGCCTGGGCCTCTTTCTACTCGGCCCAGTATCAGATAGCAGTCAATTACATAATTGACCCTACTGTCTGCCTGCCTGACTGAGCGACCCGGCCGGTCCCTAATTAAACTCGCTGCTAGTTAGCCAAGTGCTATTTACTTGGCGGCTCGCGGGCCAATTTTCCTCACCGGACAATCGCGTTTTTTTTTTACTTTCACCTCCAAAACAGCATTTATTTTACTGCGCCGGCTATAAATTCACAAACATGCATATGTATATACGCATGAACAAAGGATCAAGAACAAAGGAGAACAAAGATTAAGATGAAGATGAATTATTCTAGAATTCGTAGCTTCTGGGCTTGGGACAGCTGTACATAGTCGTGCGGGTTTGGCGTTATTAGTTAATTGCGTTAATCGGATTACCGTTCTCCTGTCCTAACCGGTGGTACTCGGTGCCCAACAAAGGGAACAAAAAATCCCGTCCCTGACCGGTGGACAACCAAGTTGCGTAATACGGCAGCCCAGCAACAGCAGCGGGGTCTGTCCTTGCGCAACTCCGTGATGGACCGGGGCTAAGAACAAAAGACGGGTAAAACGGAGAGCCCTCCCTGGGCCTACCGCTACTAGCCTACCCCTTTTACCGGTCCTACCCATACTACCGGTCATTTTGAAAAACGCCTTGTGTCAGTTTTGTGTGTATGCAAGGTAACAGGTGAAAAACGATCTGAGTTATGAAGACAAGGACTGCTGTTAGTCAAGCCCACCCAGACAGGCAACTTTTAGGGCCTCACACATTTGTACGCCCGCCCACCGACGCATTATGCCGGCCGCCAATGACCGTTAGTTTAGCACTACTACTAGCAACTCCACTCCATGGCGATCGAGCTCTGCTAAACTACGCATTTAACTTAACAGAATTAGATCAGTGTTCTTTATTAGAAGTTTGCAGTTTTGTTGACATTACTATAAGGTGCATAAAAATGTTTGTTTGCAAATTTAAAGCCGGGTGCAGTGAAATAAATGCTGCTTTGGAGGTGAAGGTAAAAACGCAAATTGCAGGGTGGAGCGAAAGTAGCCAGCGAGCGGTCTAGTAAATAGCACTTGGCTAACTAGCAGTGAGTTTAATTAGGGACCGGCCGGGTCGCTCAGTCAGTCAGGCAGGCAGTGGGGTCAATTATGTAATTGACTGCTACCTGATATTGGGCCGAGTAGAGAGGGGCCCAGGCTTGCATAATACCGTAACCAAACTCTACTGACGAACCGTCACAACGATTCGCCTGACGAATCGTTTTCATTGCGGTTTTTTTGGCGATAACTGTACATTAAGATTGACACAGTCTTGAGAAAATGAGGAATTCCTGAACATCTGCCTCTTTGAATGAACCGAACAGAAAAACAGATCTTAGGACAAAATCCTTATTTTCTCAAGACCATGTCATTCTCAATGCACTTCTTCTCTGGGTCGAAAATCTTTATCAGAAGATACACAAATTGAAAACAGACGTACTGCCATGTATTCATTAAGTTTTCCTGTTGTGGCGCGCAAGGCAATCACACAGCGCCGAAAAAGTTTTAGAATAGCAGTCACTATTTCCTGTGTCAAGGATTAGTGGCTGACCATTCATTGTGTGGTGCTCGGTTTTCACTTCCTGTTTGACTCTGAATTTAAACGAGTAACTAAGAGAGTTGGTCCGGACGACGGCTACAGTTTCGAAGTAGATGATGTCCATAAACATTTGTGCTTCCAACAATTTGAGACTCTTCGGGTCCTGGTAACGCAGTCCGTGCCGTACCATTTGAGACATTGTCAGCACATGACTCTGTTGCAGCGTTACTTGCCAGCTCTGGTCAAAACAGCTGACATTGGTTGCCAACCAGTCCAGAAGCACTTGCCTAACTTTTGCCAAAGTCTTCGACTTGTTGCTAAGTTGCCGTCCTTGCTGTAAACAAGTGCAGTATTGTTCAGGAATATTGGCTTCTCGACAGCTACGCTCAGCCGGAATCGGTCGCAGCAGTGAAATGCCTTTGCCCTCCGCTTTCCATTCAGACGAGCGCCAACTGCCAGAGGCCAACTCTTTCAGCAATTGCCAGACGTCGTAGTTACTGGTAAGTCGATGCCGATTCTGACGGAGGTTACTCAGCAGGTGCGCATTCTGACGCCTGAACCAAGCCGGCAAGTGCACGGCGAATAAAGGGAGTCGTTCTTCGAAGCGCCCGACGTAACTGAACCGAATGGAGCTGATTCTGTTTCCGTGATCGCCCATCACTATAAATGCGGTGTTGTTGAGCAGATTGCCTTGGTGCAGTCGCGTCAACAGGGACAAGAAATAATCGTCCATCGCCTCCACACGACTCGGATCATCGTGCGTCAGATCAGTAAGAAAGGTGAACGAAAAGTGACACGTGCGAGAGAATTTTTTCATAAAGTCTTCGGTCAGTCGTAGTACTTGCTCGTGCCAGGCGTGGTTTCCCAAGCAATACCTTGTACGGTTCTTGATCAACCAACCGTAACTGTAGACGTGCCACGGCCGAAAATAGTACTCCGTTGGTGGCGCTCTCCAGCCTTTCACCTGCTTCCACGGATAGTGAAACAGGCCTCGCGTTGGGTCGCCCACATCGTCGTTCCAGAGCGTCACGCAAGACTTGGCTGAAGTGACAGTGCCAATTACGTATATCGCCGCCTAAACAACCGTACCTTGCATTGACTTCCAGACAAAGTCTATAGGTTCCAAATCCAGAATCTGTTTGTTGTAGGATTGCGGCAGTATGTCACTGGGCATGTCGTCCGACTGATTTACATAGCGCAACCCGGCTAGCACAGGCATTAGATTGACCATACTGTTGTCGGCCACTTTGTTGTAGCCTTCTAGCCATTCGAATCCCATTACTTCAGTCATGTATCGCCAGCTGAAGGGCATGTGTCTTCTCCAGGCATTCAGAGACGCACTGTCAACGACTAGAATGTCAACGCTCAGCTGATCAGGCGTGCTCTGCGCGAAGCTTTTGTTCCGGTCGCCGATCTTTGCGTATGCGTAATCGTACATGACTTGCGATTGTCGCTCGTCGGGCAGACCATTTTCTTGACGGCTTATTTTCCACTTTTTGCTCACGTTTAAACACTTGACTGCGAACTGGTCGTGGGCAATGACGTTAGGCTGGCCCGTTTGTAACTGCAATTTAGGCACTAACAATCATTTGCGATACATCATGCGCTATCATTACCAAAGTCCACTGACCCAGAAAATCTGGCCGCTTTACTTTAGGTTTCAAGGCGCCGGATAAAGGCCGATAAAAGCAAGTGGGTTTGCGCAGTTTGGGCAAAGAGACAATATCTTCGTGTACAATTAAGTTTCCGTCTGGGTCCAAACTTGTCCATTCCAGCTGTCTTTTAGGACAAACTAATTTACGAGGATGGAAGTAGTAACCAGTAACCGTGGCTTCGTGGATCTCCAACACAGGATACTTGCACGAGTTTTCGAAAGCGTGGGCAGTGGTACTGACGTAAGTCTTCTCTGGATCAAATGAGATGCGAACGCTGTTCTGCTCCACCAAGGTTGAACCGTACAGACCACTGTACTTCATTATGGACAGCTCTCGGATCACCAGAAAACAGCAACACATGGCCAAACTGACTTTGATCTGAAAGCTTGGCTCACAAAACACCAGACCCCGGAAAAGGGCGGCACTTACGAAGTATAGTTTGGCCATATCGGATCCGAGGGTTAGTTTATGTGAAAATGATAAAAAAATTCTGCTGCCATTGCGCCAGTTTGCGATAGACTACAAACGTCGTACGCTGACACACTGGAACGGCGATGGCACACTTATCTGAAGATGTACTACGTACACGCACTACAGGATTGTCTTTGCCACTGACTCAAGGTCATTCTTACTTCAGTTTACAACAAAACTTTTTCGACAATTCTGACCCAATTAACGCCCAATAACAACACCCTACCACGAGAATTACTCTTGTACCTTACCGTAAGAGGATTTTGATACGGTTAAAAGTAAATTTTATTAATGACCGAGTATATGTATGCGCACCAGTAAGCTTATTTGGGTTTTAAGGGATTGGAACACAAACAGGGAGTTACGTAGTAGTGCGGGGCGACCGAGCGCTGACTCTCGGAGGAGCTGCTGGAGGTGCCGGTAACGCTGTTCTCTGAGTCAGACTCGTTCTCCTGCTCATCGTCAGACACTGGAATCTCGTCGAGGGGTCGCGGTTCTACGTACTGAGTGCAGCAGTTGCTCTTCAGTCTGCCCAGGTGCTCGTTGTCTACGGTGCCCGAGTCCCAGCTCACGCGCTTATCACTAACTCCACCTTGACTCTGCGCTTGTTGCGGATGTACAGCAGGAATTTCAAACTCTTGGCAGCTCGCACACAATCGCATGCGTAAATTGGAAGGACTCTCTTCTACCAGCGTCACTGATGCGGTTGACGGCGCTGGCTGTCCACTACGATTCATCACTACTTAAAAAGCTACACACACCAGTATACAACACAAACTAACTGCAAACCAGTCAAACCTTAGACACGTTGGGTATAAAAATCACACAACAAACAACTTGGCCTTCATTGCGTCGCCACTATGGTAAAATGAGCCAAGTAACAAAATGGAAAAAATGGAGTTAAGTGCGAAAAACTATAGCTAAAGCACCTAAAAACGTTTTGGCGAAGGAACGAAGTCGAAATTCGCTCTGTGTCAGGAGATACAGCCATGTAATCAGAGGCATGTGCACGGACATCATCACGTGATCCAGGTAAAATGAGCCAAGTGCTTTGTGCTTTTCCTGTTAGCTGACTTAATTTAACACAAGTGACACATGCAGAATGTTTTGCACACCAATTATGTACTTGTATTTTAGGTAAAAAATATTTAAACTGATATTGAAGCTAATTCACGAAAATGCAACAAATATTCAAAAGGCGATTTTCTCGATTTCCACTTTCTGTTACTTGGCTCATTTTACCATAGTGGCGACGATTGACACTGGCGAGTGGTATTAGGCTAGCTATCCGTTTTGAGTGATTTCGGTTAACTGCAGCTTTCGTTTAGCGTTCAGTTTTTACTAACAAAACAAAGAAACCAAAGCAACAGCAAAACAAGACATCATTCCAACTTGAGCTGACTAAACAAGCTGTAGAGCGTTTGAGATGTGGCCAGCTCCTGGGTGCGTCTTTTAAGGTCTGCCAGAAGACTGTCGCGTTGCTGTCTGATCAGTTGTTCCAGCTGCACAACAATCGGATGACTTTCTTTCTCCGACCACTACAATTAAAGTAGTACTTCAATAGCCGAAAACTATTGAAAATTTTAGCGTTACGAAAGAGGATCAACTTACAACACTAGGCAGGTTGCTAGTAGAAGAGACGACGAACGACAGACTTTGTTGGAAACTGCAGAGATCTGCGTTAGGCTCGACTTGAGCGCTCGACTCCTCTTGCTTTTTCCGTCGCTTTCTCCTCGACCTGGCAATCGACGTCACTACAGAGTTGCAGGCAGTGTCCATTCTGTCTTTTGACTGTTGATCAACAATGCTCTGCTTTGGTTGTGCATTTGATTGTCCACTTGCCTCCTTGAAAATACGTTTACGTACTGTATGTAGCGGCAACGGGTAAAACACCAGTTTTTAGCTTAGTTTTGAAGGAATGTTGGGCGAGTTTTCTTAAAACAAATGAATTTCTGATGAAAATCGCTGTGATATTTTCCATTTTTGAATGACAAACGTAACTAACGCAGATAGACGACACGACGCGTGAAGAGAATAAATAAAAGAACACACCAATTCTGCTCCAAAAAGCTGGAATCCCATTTTAGCTATCAGTTTTGCAGCGATCGACCCAAATTAAGACCACGACCGAAATTCGGTCCACCTACTCTTGTAGTACGTTGTACTAACCATGTTCTCGTTGTAGTCACAGTTTTTGAAAAGACTGTTGTTGGGAGGACGGAGTTGCTGGGAGTCGAAAGAACGACTAAGCGTTTTGCAGGCATGGACGACAGAGCGCTTCCAACTGCCAGACACACGTTGCTTTTTTAAATCGCGGAACATCAGCAACACGAGCGCGCAACGCACACGGCATCGAGCGACTTCCTCTTCGAACGAACTCAATTCATAGCCAATCATAGCTACAGAACACTACAGCTTAACACAAAACAGGCAACAAAGTAAGGAGGTAACTTGTTCGGCCGGAACTAAACGATTTTCTCAAAAGCGTTTACAACTAAGTAGCCTTTACTATGTAGAGACCGGGAAATCATAAAGCATTATTGGACTACTGCAGAGCAGACAACATTGCACATAAGGTAAAGCTACAACTCTTTGCACCAATTTTCAATTCGAATCGATTATTTTTTGGTAGTTATTCAGTTCGTCATAGTCGCTCTTCAACTTGGCTTTCTTTATGTGATATAACAGCTCCAACCTGCAAGTAAATAGCTCGGTCCCAAATCAATATGCAGATAGGAACCTGTCGTTCTTGTCAGAGATGCCAATCTGTTCCAGTGCTGACTCAGAAACATCGATTAAAATACGTCCGTTGATGTCGTGTTCAATTAGCAATTGGCCATACTGCGAGTACATGTGAGGCAACTGGCGTCTCAACCACTGCTGCACATCAAGAACACCCCAAAAACTCAACGGGTGTCGACTCCTTACCCGCACCAACGGACGCTTACGAGACATACCTATACTGCAATTAGTAAAAACTCAGAAATCACAGTTTCAGCAGATAGTTGGATATTAACCACATGCGATCAGTAGTAGAGACCATAAAATAAATTTAATTCAACACAGCAGCAGAAAATACTAGGGTGCACTGCACAGAAAGAATATCCGTAACACCTGACTACTAAAACAAATTGTACAGCTAGCGGTTTGAGCGCCTGGCCGCCAGATTAATTGCTTTGGCTAACTGACGGAACTTGCGTTTGTTAGCGCGTTCGGCCAACATGGCACTCAACAGGCCTTGGTCAACTGGATTCTGAATGCAGGTTCGCGTCTCGAGCGGAAACTGCTTAGAGAAGACGAACAACACATCGGCCAGGTACTCTACAGAGCTGGTCAGAATCTCCGATTCGATGCGAGCGTAGCAGACCGGTACCAGTCGCGCGCCCCGCTCACCCACCAGAGCCACCAGCCGCGCCGAATCGGCGGCGCACAAGGAGACCAGCGTAGACAAACAGAGTGCTGCCTGCTTGACCAAACACGGCTCGAGAGCTGTCTCCAGCGACACACCGCACAAGTCTATGATCAACGGCAGACTGGCCGACGCAGGCTCAGCCTGCACAAAGGCAGACTCTTTCTTCAGCATCTGTTGACAGAACGCCAGGAAACTTTCGATCAGATCTGGATTTCGTTGTTGGGGATCGGCACTGCTGGCCGCCATTTCACTGGCCCACTGATGCATGGCCCTGCCCAGCACAGCGCTGTGTCTCTGGTCCTTGGCGAACAGCAGGAACAGCGTCTTGGCCACACTGAAGGCGGAAGCGTCGGCGCTGTACATCAGTGTCAGCAACTGACAGTAGTCGGACACCAGACAAGCTGCCTGGTCGCTGAGGGAAATCAGACCTTGCCGCATTGCGTCCGACAACTTGCGCACCACTTTGGCATTGCCAGCGCTGAGTAAGACGAGCGAACGAAACAATGGCAGACTCTGCTCAAGCACCATAAGTACTGGCGACTGACCGCTCCGCAACTGATCTGCAACCAACAACAACTCACACCTCCACCGTCCGCCATCTATCCACAGCAGTACATTACACCCATGCCCCATCATACATGGGCCGGAAAAATCCGGAGGGGGGTAGGGGGGGTTGGAGACCTCGGGGGGAGGCAAAAAAACGCCCATTTTGCCTTAAATAAGCAAAAATTTCCTCCCTCCGGGAGGGGGGGTGGGTGGGCGAGGGGGGTATACCCCCATTACCCCCCCGGCCCACGTATGTGCCCCATCACTTCAACCATACCATCCAACTACCACATAGCAATTGAACCATACAGCAGAAAACGGTGCGTACCAACATTTCAGTTGACCTCGGTACCGGTACCAGACATGGGCAAAGGGGGGCTGAGAAGGGGGTTTGCCCCCTGAGGCTCTGACCTACCACCATCAGGAATTTTTTGGAAGAATTTTGTTGGAAAATTATGATAAAAATATGCCTGGATTAGGTGTAAATGAGGTCAGAATCATACATGGGCCGGGGGGTATACCCCTCCCCCTCGGCCGGCCATACCCCCTCGACCGGCCATACCCCTCCCTCGACCGGTCATAGGAAATTTAAGTTTTTGGCGTTTTTGGCCTTTTTTCGGGACACCCCCCCCCCGAGGTCTCCAACCCCCCCTACCTCCCTCCGGATTTTTCCGGCCCATGTATGGTCAGAATAGCTTATTTATCTTATTTTAATGAAAAAAAGCCAAAAAACCTTGATTTTAGCCAAAAATCGGACTTTTTGGCTTACCACCCCTCTGCCCCCCTCAAGCCGAAATGCTAGCCCATGTCTGCCGGTACCTTTGATGATACAAAAGCTAGCAATATGTGGAGAAATGGCGGCCTGTTGGAGGGAAAGTGCAGAGAGCTTACCGGAGGCATTGGGTGGTCGTTCGAGACTACCGATCAGAGTGGATATGATGTCAAGCTCAAAGAGCAGTTGATTTTCAGAGATCACCACTGAGTTGGTGCCTAAGCACAAGTGCTGCAGTCGACTGAGTCGCGGCGCCAGCAGTTGGTCCAAGCTCTGCATCACAGATTCGATTGTCTGGGTGGACAGAACGTAGCCAAGAGAGCGCAGAGCACACAGACGCTCCTGCTCTGTCAGCTTCTCATCGCAAAATGCCTCGTAACACACACCGATCACAGCCGACGAAACCATCTGAAATAGACACTCTAATGTCCCAATTAGACGTTCAGTCACGCAAAGACAGTTTTCTTGGAGCGACAAGCAACAAGGTTTATTCAATATTAAAGTGCAGCTGGGCCGATTGACCGGCTACAAAGCTACTCTACTACTATACTTAACCTGAAGTTACCACTAACCTATCAATAAGCAAGAAAAGGTTTAATAGTAACACAAATATTAACAAACAGAGGCTTTGATCATAGCTCTCCGAAGTGTAAGCGTTTGTTACTGAATAAATAGATCACTATCGCCATTTCCCCCTGGAAATATGCGATACCAAGACTAACGCAGGGAGTGCAAAAAAACAACCCAGCAGAGTTTTTACTGTAGCAACCGCAAATCTCAACCGATTTGAATGAATCCTTTTTTAAATGAAAGATAAATAAATTCTTGAAAGATTGATGTAACGTTTATTAAGATAGCCTACTTAGTTCCTGAGATATTTGTCCTCAAATTCAAAACACAGAGATTTTGGCAATGAACAAGAGTGATAAAGAACAACCCAGCAGATTTTTTTACTTTTGCAACCATGAATCTGAACCGATTTGAATGAATCCTTTTTTGAATGAAAGGCTGATAAATTCTTCAAAGATTGGTGCAATTTTTATTTAGATTCACAGTTTAGTTCTTGAGATAATTACCTTCTAAGTCGAAACAGATTTTGGCAAAGAACAAGAGCGATTCCGTTGCACTTCATAATAAAGCAGATTCCTACTGCTAGGGCTAATGCTACTTTATTGTTGAAGTATACCGAGTTTCTGTGTCACATGTAAAGCCTCCAAGAGCCCTTAGCAGTAGCAGGAATCCGTTTTATTACGAAGTGCAGAATAATAAAAAAATCCCAATTGTTCACTGCCAAAATCATTGTTTTGATTTTGAGAGCCAATAAATATCTCAGGAACTAAGCAGAGTATTAATGAAAATTTCAGCTGAAATCGTCTCGCTTCAAGTCAAGTACAGCGACCTGACCTCCCGTAAAGTGCCAAATCTCAACCCTCAAAATTCTCGCAAACGTTAACACGAGATCTCCTGAAGAACTTTCAGAGATGAAACTACTACCTTTTGGCAATCGCGCAGTCAACTCAACTTATTAGAAATTAAACAATTGCAAGACTAACAGAAAACGCCAATAACCAGAAAAACCAAATACTTTTATACTACTGAACTGAAAAGTGCCAAATATCAGCTGTTCTGACGATATGCTCGCAAACCAACCTGCAGCTCGTCCGATCTGTCATGAGTCAAATGCTCGAGAGCTCTGGTGGCACACATAGCAGTGGTGCGGTCTTTAATAAAGGGCAGCACGAGTCCGACCACAGTGGGGAATAGGACAGAGCGCTGGTCACTGGTCACAATTAAGTGCGTCACTTTGTCGATCAATCTGCAGGCAGTATTTGCCAATCTGCTGTCAGAGTTGAGTGGCAAGGCAGGCAGCTCCTGCGCAACCAACGGTTCGAACGCTGGTTCGTTACAATTCAGCCAATCGCCGATCGCCTCCACGGCGTACAGCACAGCCTCCATGCCAACCACGTCGCTGGTGAGTCGGCAAGTCCGCAGCCACTGCAGCAGCAAAGATGCCGCCTCTTCACCGATCACCCGGTAACAGCTGCACAGAGTGTCTCCGACCGATACACGGTACCTGAACAATGTGTACAAGAAAAACTATGCCAAAACGCTTCACGCAGAAAGAGCAAAAACGCCTCACTTAAAAAATTCGTCCCTTGACTCGGAATCCCAGCCGGTCAGGGTCTCAGTCGAGGGTAGGTGTAGCTTATGAACGAGTTTGGGCAAAACGGTAAGATAGCAGGGAACAACGGCTTTACGGACAGATTCCGAGTGACCAAGATGCTTCGTTTTCTGGTCCTCGAACACAATATCATCTTGGAAGTTATTCCAGAAAGTTAAGGTCATTTCACTGACACGTTCGTCCGTAGGATAAAAGCCTTTCTGATCGAGCATTCTCAATAGCAGATCAATGAGTGCACTAAAATCACGGTTCTATAAACCACATTATGTACCGTAACAGGTCCGGGCCGGCGTGAGGGGAGGGGAGTTTTCCCGTCAGGTGGGGGTCGAGGGGGTTTCACCAAGAGGGGGGTCCAAAATTTCAAAAAGCTGCAGAACGCCTGGAAATGCGGTTTTAGCACATTTTTTCAGTAAGCAGGCTAAAATCGTTTTTTAAGCTGCCAAATAGCGTTTTAGAGCTAACAAGAAACAAAAAATGACAAAAAGGGCTTCTAAAAACACCGATTTCTCTTGAAAACGCCAAATTCGGTTTCCAAAGGCTTTTCAAGCGAATTTTAAGCTAAAAATATGATATTTCTGAGCCAGTTTGTTAGTACTAGATCCACTACCAGTACTTGAATTTTTCGGTCGGGGTCAAACTTGAAACATTTATAGAGGAAGTGTTGGGCCGCATGCCGCCCTCTACCGTTGCCGTAACTGTTGTTTGTAGACCTGTAGTCTTCTGGACAAACAACCTGGAATCGACGCTAAAAAGTGGAGGTGCTAAAATCCGTTTTTCGACCAGTGCTCCAAGAAGGGTAACACTTTTTTAATTTCCTTTTGCAAATCTACGCATGGGCTATTTATCGAACACAAAATTTTTCTTGGCAAATTTGGCATATTGCCAAAAATTTGAAATTTTCGTTTTTGGGTGAGAAACGTGTATTTTCACTCTTTTAAGCTAAATATAGAAACTAGGCAACGTACGAGAAAAACTGCTCTATATCGCGCTTTATAGTCATGCTAGTAATGCCACTCATGGAATACTGTCGGTCACAACTTTGAACGCAAATTTCTCCCGATCCAGAGCGAATCTAGCTAAACTGAATGCATTTTCGAACTTAGTACACAAAACTGCATGGAACAGTATGCTAACCATTAAGCTTTGCGGAAAAAATTTCTTTCGTACACCTTTGAGAGGCCAGAACACCCCTCCCTTGAAACGGCAAACTTTACTGCCTTTTTGCACACTTCACTTTGTTTGGCCAACTCATGCCTAACTTTTGTTAAAACATTAGCTTGGCAGGGCCTTTGCTCAAAACGTTATAAAGATTTTCCGAAAAAAAACGGAGTGGCATTTTGAGGAAATTTCGTAGTTTTCGGTGAATATCTCAGCGAAATGATTTCGGCGACCTGAACCCAACCCAGAAAGGGTAGTCGGTCGAAACCGAAAAATTTCTCCCTCCGGGAGGGGTCTGGTCGGTCGAGGGGAAGTATTGGGTGACGAGGGGATGCCTCCCCCGCCATGTATGCAGGCCAAACCATTAAAAAGAATTGGCTGGGTGGAGTGACAGTCCCCGAGTATATAACTTACCTGATGTAGTCGGGCAGCTGGAGGTTGGACACAGCCGCTTTACCGACAATGGCGGCGAGCAGTCGCGTGTTATTTTCAGCCACAGTGGTGACGGCTCGCGCCAACTGGTCCAGCAGATCCTCGTCCCCGTCATCTTCAACCGACATCAGCTCCTCCAACATCGGCTTCAGATGCACCGCCGCAAACTTCAGCAGCTCTGTGACGAAGCCCTCCAGTCGGTCCAACTGCTCGTGCTCGGCCAGACGCGCCAGAAACTTGGCCACTGCTTCCCGACAACTGAACATACAGAACCATGCACTAGTAAAGTTGACCTCCTCAGCCTCTCAGCTACCCACTTCTCAGAAATTTTTCGGAAGAATTTTGTACAGAAAACTATGATAATGGCTGCATTAGTTGTAAGCTCAGAATAGCTTATTTTAACCTATATTAACGAAGAATAACCAAAAACTTGATTTAAGCAAAAAATCGGACTTTTGGCTACCATCCCCTCAGCCTCCTCAGGCGCTCCTACCCCTCAGGACTTGAAAACTGCCCTCCCTCCATCAGCCGAAATGCCAGCCCATTTCTGTGTACATGTAGTAGGCGTTACGTCCCTACCTAACTTATCTAAAAAGGCCAAACCCTCTCACCCCGACACTAAAATACAATACTAGTAGCAGCTTTAGTATAAACTGGTTCAGAAATCATTAATTCTTAGCTTCAAATCCGCATAAATCCTTTATACGGTGCGAAGTTTACAAAAGGCATCTGTGCGTCCGACTATCTAGAAGTTTCAAGTCTACCGCCCAACAAGGAAAAGAAAATTTTGAAAAAGTAGCCATCAAAAACGCGTTTGACAAGCATTCTGAGCATAGAACTAACAGTTGTAGTAGTTTGAAGAGGTCCGGTTTTGTTCAAAATTCATGTTAAACGGTCTTCTGAGCATGAAATTAACATTTTAGTAGCTTGAAGAGGTCTGGTTGGTGCAGCCAAACCAGATCGAGAAAATTTTTTAAAAGCTAGCCTTCTACAACGCATTGATATTTACTAAACTATTGGCACTGTTCATTGCTGGTTATACAACCTACTAACTAAGTGCATCATTTTATTGAGTGACGCTAAAAATTTCCCCTGATAAGACCCAAAATCCCCCGACTTTCCCTGCCAAATTTATAATCATATGACATGCCCTGATTGGCAGGAACCCTGTAATTACTGACGCTAAAGATGCCTGGCTTCACTACCGGTGCAATGGCAGAACTTACGTCGGTCTCCGAACTTGCTGAAGACAAAGAATGACAAGAGGCTGCCAGTCCTTCAAATCAGTTCCAGGCAAATCGAGCCAGCTGGACACGCAACCAACCGACGCAAGTACCACTCCATTCGGTAGGTGGGTGGCAAGAGCCGATGAGCACAAGTTTCCAATGGTGGATGCGTTTTTATGCAGCCAACTTTTGACCAGTCCACGCTGCTCCACCGGCAAGACCAGCGACCGCAACTGAACCGGCAGTTCGGACAGCAACTGCAAGAGCAACACCGCTCGCACTGACGACCAACAGGACACCAGCTCTGCTATCGGCTCCGGCCACATATCAGGCACGCTCCTCAGCACGTACACTGCCAACGCCGCGCACAGCTTGTGAGTGACAAACGACGGTCGGTCTTGCTCGACCGCTGAGATCAACAACGAGCGCACGTGATCCGTCTACAAACACACACCAACCACTACTGGTAGACTGGGAAAGCTTTAACCAGCACAAATATAACATAGCAAAACAATTTGTCGAGGAATCCTTTCTATTCGCCGTACGGTGGTTCATTAGCATGATATCTACGGGTTGCCCAAAAAAGCAAGCCTGGCCGTTTTCCCAGTTTTCAGAACACGTAACCTCAAACGGCTGCCGTTCCGTCAAATTTGTACCGAATTAAAAGTTTTGGTATGATTTAGTCAGAGTGCGAACTAATATTGGGTATTAGGCATACATGTAACAGGTCCGGGGCCGGCCTGAGGGAGGGGTTGGGGGTTTCGCCTAAGGGAGGTCCAAAATTTCAAAAAGCACCGAATGGAAATGCGTTTTAGCACGTTTTTTCAGTAAACAGACTACAAATCGCTATGTTAAGCTGCCAAATAGCGTTTTAGAGCAAAAACAGGCAAAAAAGACAAAAATTGCTTCTAAAAACACCGATTTCTCTTAAATATCAGTGCTTTCTGAAAGGCTAATTTTTCAAAATTTTCTCGCCCCGGTTGGGCAGTGAGTGGCCCAATCAGGCCTCTTAAAAATTTTAGTCCCCCGTGCAAAAATCCTCGGTACACCACCGGATGTACCTGTTCACTGAAGTGCAATTTTTGGCCCAGATACACAAGTATTGGGTGGTGGGGTATTGGGGGTCTCGGGTATTGAGATTGGGTTTTCAGGTTGATCGCACTCTAATGTAGACGGATCCTAAAATAGATGTGAGTTCTGAAAGGCTAGTGTTGAAGCACTATTTTCGACCAGGATTCTGAAGCATGTATGATAAGCCAAGTCCAAGTCAGACTCACCCATCTGTTCTCAACAAAGTCAACCCAACTGCGTAACAGTTTCTCGTAAATGAGATTAGCAGCGAAATACTGCGAAGCACCGGGTTGCGAAGGTTCCAGCAAAGAAGAAGAACACAGGTAGGAGTGCGCACTGGCTTGGAATTCCAACAATAGTTCATGCAACTGCTCCCGACGTTTCTGATCACTGGTCGAGTAGAATTCTGTTATTGCTCCTTGCACTTCTGCCACTGACACAGCCATATTTTCTTCTCAGCCACTGACCATGCTGTGTTTTCTGGTACGATTATGTTGGTCCTGAATAGGGCGTAGCAGTCTTACTACCAGCACACCACCACCATCACCACATCAAAACATGGCTTTGCAACGATTCAACGCTTTTCTTTAACTTTTCCAGTCTTCCATTCTACAAATGCAGAACGGTTAGATTGCTACCGCTGAACACGGATGCGGACAATCCAAAGTAGGTTTAGGCTAACGTTTGTCCTAAGCTTAGGGTCAAGCTTAGTAGTAGGGATGCAAATGGTATCCGGTATTATTTGGTATTATTCGGTATTATTTGGTATTTTCTAGGTATTTGGTATTATTTGGTATTTGGTATTTTTTTATACCAAATAATACCAAATAGTTTAAATAACTAAACAGTTAGCTTTTAAGCGATAAATTCTGCATATTTTGCGACTGTATACCATGTCAGAGCTCTTTTGTTCAGAGTTTTCTCTTTATTTCTAATTTACTAAAAGTTTAAAAGGCAGATACGCAGAACAACACGTCTCTTTACCGTTTCTGAGCAACAAAACAACAAAGAATTCTGACCAGTTTAGCTTATAACAACCATTCATGGAAAATTCTCAAAAAGTGGGAGGGGGCCCCCATGAAACGACGCAAGGCGATTTTGGGAGAAGGGGGGTCCGAAAAATCGGGATTTTGGAACGACGTCGTTTATGGACGGCCCCTTTATCGAGACCGAGCCTAGACCGCAAACGTCACAACGTGCTTTCCCATTTCCCGAGTCAGTGAAAAACCATCAAATTCTGCTCGTCTTCTTTCTCGGCATGACTAGATTTCTTTTAGATACAACAAAAACTCTTCCACTGAGGCAAAACTTATATATTTTTGCTGAAAAAAACAAAAAGTATGATTTTGCGCTCATTACAAACAGCTAGCGACCTGTTTATCAACTATTTGGAATTATTTGGTATTATTTGGTATTATTTGGTACAGAAAATACCATCTGGTATTTGGTATTTGGTATTTTTTATACCATTTGCATCCCTACTTAGTAGACACTAAACGCTAACGGGCAGACCGGTCGCAGTAGAACAAAGACCCAATTGCCCTGATCAACCGTGATTTTGGTAGAATAAGCTAATTTGAGTCGAAAAACATACTTATCATTGTCTTCCCGCTCTTTGCTATGGCGACGTACAAAATTCACAGTGTCTACATTCAAGGCCAATCTAAGGCGTTCTAAAATAAATAGTAATTGATTCCGTTTTGCACAATATTTATCTGTTTAGTCCATTTTTTGCAGTAGGCCGATTTTTTTTCATGATCATTTTTGTTTATTGACTGTAGAAAGTGACTTACCACCACTTTTTGACCGAAATTGTAGGTATTCATGGCCGTGCTACAAATATTGCACGTTATTCTCTTCTGTCACTCGCTCTAAAAACCTCTGTAGCGTCGACTTTTAGGTATTGGTCGGTTATATGGCCCGTTAATCGGACGGCCGCCGGTCAGCGAGAGGCCCGCTATTCTTAATGACTTTGCGTTGGCCGCATGCACGCGCACTTTGGCTGACGACAGCAAACAAGCCGGTGTCTATCGAAGGTAACCGCCAAAGACAAAAGGTTAGTAATTTGGTAATTAGCCAAAATTTAGTAAAAAAATAGAAAAATGGGCTCGTAAAAGCATCATCAGTTCTTGTAAATGTAGCTGGCATTAGTATCGTCACCTCACCACTATCACAAAACAGCCAAGCCAAAAATCAGCTGTAGTTAGTAGTGGCGCGCATACAAATCGCCTCCCCCCAGAAAAACGGAAACGGTGAGGACTTGCAGTACGCTGTGGTACGGCAGTTAGTAGTTTACGCACCGTACGCACCGTTCGCACCGTTACGCACCGTACGCACCGTTGCGCACCGTTCGCATCTGCAGCGACCCCCATTGGGCGCCGATCTTTCGGAGTTGTGAATTTGCTTAGATCGATCAGAGAACTGTTCTATTTCAGCTTGCATTAACAAATTACGCCTTTTTGGTGGAAAAGTAGCAGGGTGCATTGAATCTTTTAACGAAAAAGCATCAGTAAAGAAAACAGAATGTGCAGAACAGAAACGGAAATTGTCACCATCATCACCAGGGAGCAGCACCAAATAGAGGGGAAATTGCCGAGTCAATGAAACCAAAGTGTTTTCTCATGGATTTTAGGGCTGCTGCCATATATCACTTAACTGATAATCGATAGTTATAAACCAGAGTTCGTGCGGGACCTGAAAAGTCAGAGAGTCATCGAAAACTCACATCATTTAAAAAAAATTTAGGGAATCAGGGAAAATTCAGGGAATTTCGTGTCCGGCCAGGGAAAAATTTGATAGCAGTAGAATCATCTCTCGCCCAAAAGGCCCTGTCAGTGCTTTATCTTTTTGAAAATGGGACTTTTGACTTTCCACAACGAGATAATGTACGCCCAATGGCTTCAAATCGAAACTACATGTACATGTACTGTACGTTAAAACAATTAAAATTATGGCCACTTCAGTGATTTCTGCACTTTGAAAAAATTGCGTAATTAAGTCGCCAACCCCCTCCCCCACCGTAATGATTAGTAGTCATTTGGCGAACCTCCCGCCCCCATGCCATTACGTAATTCTAATACACGCCCCCAAAGATTCGGTGTTAGTTAGCATCATATTAGCTTCTTTCTGTTAGCTGTGGTGCAGTGCTTTTGTTGCTTAGTTTTCTTCTGATTCTCTTCCCGAGAATCTACAGTACGTATAAAAATGATTTCAAAGCTGCTGTTATCTAAAGCATTCGAAAAGCGAATTTACCATATTATGGACCATGTATGTACAGCTGTATAGAATCGGCTCTGGGAAAGGAAAGGTTGTTTCAAAAATCTGGGTACAATAAAAAATTCACCGAAACTTTACACCCATTGCTAAACGTCTCAATTTCGTCAGGCAAAAACGTCTCATCTCGGCACCTTTTCTGATTGACAGAGTACCAAAATGGGAAATGATTGGCTGAAAAATTGGACCGATTGGGTTTCGCTGATTGGGCAACCATTAAACTAACGATCGAAATGTTTTTACTTCACGACTGAGACCAAAGATAAACTCGATATTGGTGATGTTGTCAGTGGTTCTGCTGCATTGTATGTCCTGTTGAATTGTTATTTTGTTGTTGTAACTTTTTGTCCTTTCGGACTAGGAGTACCCAACTGCTATAGAGCAAGAAGAGACAGAAGGTATGGCATTCTCCTTACTTGTCATTGCCAACTGAGATCGGGCAGACATGTTAAGTGGGGGGTCGGCGGAATCGGCTGGCATGGTGTGCGTTGGACATTCCTATGGCCCCAAAGTATAACCCTAAAACAGTTCTGCCCAACTCCCTCTGGGTAGCCAGCATGGTTCTCTCTGATGGGACCATTTTCCATAGCTCTACTTGCCATTGCTGACTTTCGACGGCCTTGGTTGGGCTTTGTGTCAACTACTCCCTATCGCCTCGACAGGTTTCGAACCCACAAACACACCGTTTCCACGGGTGCCGGGGGGCCGCTGTGACACACGGGATTATTTTTATGCTTTTTTCTTTTAAAATTGTAAACAAGCTGATTTTCCAAGTACTTTTCCACCAAAAAGCGCAATTTGTTAATGCAAGCTGAAATAGACCGGTTCTCTGATCGATCTAAGCAAATTCACCACTCCAAAAGATCGGCGCCCAATGGGGGTCGCTGCTGATGCGAACGGTGCGTAACGGTGCGTACGGTGCGAACGGTGCGTACGGTGCGTAAACTACTAACTGCCCTGTGGTACACCAAGTTTTGGGTAATATCGAATCGGCGCGGCAATTCGGTTTCTTCGAGCCGTCGAGCCGTTCGAGCCGTTCGAGCCGTTCGCACCGGCAGGTAACGCTGTGGGCGCTGAATTTTGTGCAATTATTGGCAGAACGTTTTCAGGTTGTGATTTTCTTCAATATGCTTTGTGCCTTCACTCGCATCTCTTCTGGCCAACTCCGAATCGCCATACCGAAATACTATCCCAAGAATCGGCCGATTCAGTTGTGGAAATCAATTAAACTCTGGATTTTCCCTCAGATTGCAACGATTTCAACTCTTCAAGCTATGATACTTGTTCAATGTGCTTTGTGCTTTCAGTCACATCTCTTTTGGCCAACTCCGAATCGCCATGCCGAAATACTATCCCGAGAATCGGCCGATTCACTTGTGGAAATCAATTAAATTGACGATTTCCCTTCAGATTGCAAAGATTTCAACTCTTCAAGCTGTCAATGTGCTTTGTGCTTTCACTCACATCTCTACTGGCCAATTCGGAATCGCCTTGCCGAAATACTATCCGGAGAATCGGCCGATTCAGGTGTGGAAATTGGTAAAACTGACGATTTTCCTTCCGATTGCATCGATTTCAACTCTTCAAACTGTGATACTTGTTCAATGTGCTTTGTGCTTTCACTCACATCTCTTCTGGCCAACTCTGAATCGCCATGCCGAAATACCATCCTGAGAATCAGCCGATTCACTTGTGGAAATCAATTAAATTGACGATTTCCCTTCAGATTACAACGATTTCAACTCTTCAAGCTGTCAATGTGCTTTGTGCTTTCACTCACATCTCTACTGGCCAACTCCGAATCGCCATGCCGAAATACTATCCCGAGAATCGGCCGATTCAGTTTGGAAATCAATTAAACTGTCGATTTTTATTCAGATTGCGATGATTTCAGCTGTGGTGCTTCTTCGATACACCTGAGCATCCTGTCCAACCACATGTACCAGTCAGCTCCGATTCGCTAAACCGAGCACCATCTGGGAGAGAATCGGCCGATTTGGTTTTGTTTGTTTCGTTTTGGTTTTTAGTTCCACTGTCCTTTCGTACAGCTCAGGACAGCCCGCGCTCTTTTCAGAGCCTTTCAATTGGGCAACCCTGCCTACAAGCAACCCTGCCCCTTCCTGCTATTCGGTCCTCGGAGCAACGGCAGCGCCGGTTCGGTTCCCATTTACCTGCTACCGTCACTGGCTTTCGGCGGCCTGGGTTGGGCTTTGCGTCGGCTGCTTCCAGTCGCTTCGACCGGTTTTGAACCCACAAACAACCTCTCTCACACATGCCGGAGCCGAAGTGACACACGGGATAGCGTAAACTACCCATCATGACCAAGACGTGACTCACTTGTGGAAAACGCCGAAACTGACGATTTTCCTTCAAATTGCCCATTTCTTCAATACTTCCGCCCTGTATTTTTCAGGATGCCGTTTGCACCCTGTATTCTTCCGCGTGCTTGCTTTGCCCCCAAAATATACCCCTTTAAAATTTGTACCCCCACTAATTCTTACCCCCATTTTTTTGGTCCGAAATTTTTTGCGCTTTGTATTTTGGCACACCCCGGACCCCCTGTTGCATGTACGAAATATACAGAGAGCAAAACACATCGGACTAAAAAAATGGGGGGCAAGAAATTTAGGGGGGGGGCAAATTGGGTAGGGGTCAAATAAAGCATCCTGAATAATACAGGGCGCAAAAAATTCAGGGAGAGAAACCATTTTGGGTGTACAAATTTTGGGGGTACAGATTTAGAGGTACAGATTTTAGGGGGTACATACTGTATTTTAGGGGGTAAACTAAGCTGGTAAACCGCAAAATACAGGGCAGAGAGAGTGTATCGAGGAAATATGGGCAATCTGAACGAAAATCGTCAGTTTCAAATTTCCACATTAACCGAATTGGCCGATTCTCGGGATGATACTTCGACTTAGCAAATCGGAGTTGGCCAGAACATATATGAGTGCTGCTCAGGGCGTATCGAAGAAGTACGCAGCTACAAGAGTTGAAATCATTCATCGTTGCAATCTGAAGGAAAATCGTTAGTTTCATTAATTTCCACAACTGAATCGGCCGATTCTCGGGATAATATTTCGGTATGGCGATTCGGAGTTGGCCGGAAGAGATGTGAGTGAAAGCAACAAAGCACATTGAAGAAGCATCACAACTTGAAGGGCTGAAATCGTTGCAATCTGAAGCGAAATCGTCAATTTAATTGATTTCCAAAAGTGAATCGGCCGATTCTCGGGATAGTATTTCGGCATGACGATTCGGAGTTGGCCAAAAGAGATATGAGTGAAAGTACAAAGCACATTGAACAAGTATCACAGTTTGAAGAGTTGAAATCGATGCAATCAGAAGGAAAATCGTCAGTTTTACCAATTTCCACACCTGAATCGGCCGATTCTCCGGATAGTATTTCGGCAAGGCGATTCCGAATTGGCCAGTAGAGATGTGAGTGAAAGCACAAGGCACATTGACAGCTTGAAGAGTTGAAATCGTTGCAATCTGTAGGGAAATCGTCAATTTAATTGATTTCCACAAGTGAATCGGCCGATTCTCGGGATAGTATTTCGGCATGGCGATTCGGAGTTGGCCAGAAGAGATGACTGAAAGCACAAAGCAAATTGAAGAAAATCACAGCCTGAAAACGTTCTGCCAATTGCACAAAATTCAGCGCCCACAGCGTTACCTGCCGGTGCGAACGGCTCGAACGGCTCGACGGCTCGAACGGCTCGAAGAAACCGAATTGCCAATCGGCGCTGGGGGAATCGGCGCTCGGCGCTCGGCGAGAAAATACGGTAGCGCTAATGCGGGAAAAGGTTGCGCTTGGGCTAAAATATTGAATTATACGCCCGTAACCAGCTGCGCGAGTTTAACATGTTCCCCCTTTTACATAATGCAGACAGCCTTAAGGCGGATTTATACTTTTGCCATCATGATGGCTTGGCACTGGCCAATAGTAGAGATGTTCACGAGCCTAAAAATCGCGGCTCGGCTCGGCTCGATTGTGAGCTCTGTTTAGGTCAGCTCGTTTCAGCTCGTTTGTGCTTGCCTCCAAGCTCGCTCGAGCTCGGCTCGCGAGCTTTAAATTTGGCAGAAAACTCGGAAAAATAGAAAAATAAGACGAAAAAATCAATACCTAAAGCTTTGCCTGACTAATTACGCAATTTTATCGTTGATACCTTTAAAATAATGTACCAAACAATGAAATTAAGCGAAAATTAGCCTCCAAAAGCACAATATTTTCAAAATTTGATTAAAATTACACATTTTTAAGTCTGTTGCGCGATCTGGGCTCCGCTCGGCTCGGACCGCGAGCTTTCTAACCTTGATAAGCTCGCTCGATCTGGGCTCGCGAGCCGAGCCGAGCTTTTTCAGGCTCGTGAACATCTCTAGCCAATAGGCGTTGTGGATGGGGTGCTAAAAGCAGTGGCGTATCCAGGATTTTGGAAAGGGGGTGGTGTAAAATTTTGAAAGTGCCTGGTTGGGCCGCTGCCCAACCAGGGTAAGAAAATTTAGCAAAATTTGCCTTCAAAAACGCGTTTAAAACGCATTCCGAACTTAAAATTAACAGAAACTACAAGTTTTAGTAGTTTATAATGGCCTGGTTGGGCTTCTGCGGGACGAGAAACCAGGGCGAGATAAAATTTTAAAAATTTATCTTCAAAAAACGCATTTAGAAGGCATTCTGAGCTCAAAATAGACAGTTTTAGTACAAATTCATTAGTTTCTTAGATTTTTGGCAGACTTTTTCTTCCTACCTCCGCCGCTAAGGGGGGGTGTACCCACGCTACACCCCCTGGATACGCCGGGTTGGGCCGTTGAAGCCCCTGCATTAGGCCACAATGCGGGCCCATCACGCACACCCATGCCATATGCATCCTGCCCTTCCTTCGCTGCCTTCACTACTAACCGGCACACATGCTCGGTGTCAGTCTGAGCAGGTCTCAGTGGTAGCTGTCCCCGTTCCCGTATGTCCCAACATATGTGTCGCTGTAACAACTTTCGGTGGCCTGGGTTAGGCTTTGTGCCGACGACCAACTCTTTGCGGCAAGAAACTTGCCCCACCGAGTGGATGAACGCACGACGTCGCAGCACAGTGGCTTTGCGGCCTAAACCAGTACACCAACTGTGCCGGCCAGCTGTGAACTTATTATCGGTCTATCCCCCTCACTGATGTGGACATTAGAAACTTACGGCCTCTGAAGAGTCACTTGAATTCGGTCGAGTCCTTGCAGGGTTGTTTTCTGTGTATTTTTCAAATCAGAAATAATCGTGAGGCAATCCTTTGCACAACGAGAAATTTCGAAAATAGTACGTTTAGAATTTAAATTTCGCGCTGGCTATGGTATCTTAGATGTTCACGCAACAGAAGAATTTAAATTTCGCGCTTCTTAGTATTTTAGATGTTCACGCAACAGCTCAGAAATTAGCGCCGAGCGCCGATTCCTCCAGCGCCGATTCGATATTACCAAGTTTTGCGGGTTTTCCAATGTCACAAATAGGGATGCAACCGAAGTTCGGTATTATTCGGTATGAACCGAATAATTCGGTCACTAGTACTATTCGAATTCGGTATTCGAATTCGGTATTTTTCAAACCGAATAATACCGAATATTGGAAAACCGTTAAAATTGCACTGTTTTGCTTAAATTTGTGCAGAAATCACCGAGATATCTCTTCTTTTACATCTCTCTGTTCATTTACTATGCTAAAATTTTGGCAAACAATTACTATTCAAACAAAAAGTCAACGAAATTCAAGGTCAAGGTTTAACTTACATAATAATAAACAACAACATTTCGGCCTTTTCAGTTCCCAATAGACTACGCTATCAGCTTTCCACTTCTTAACCTAAGCGTTTGTTTTATCTCCCAAATACAACGTATAAAATCCCATCTACATTGTATCTTTTCAAACGACTCATCCAATCTAAGTTGTATGCCTAAGCTGCCAGCTCCGGTGCTTGCAGTAGTACTGGATGGATGCTCCCTTCCTCCAATTTTCTGTATGCGTTTGTGAAATAGCTTCCTGTTATCGGCCACATTCCATGTAATTGAGATGGCCCTTTCGCCCAAACCGCAGTCAAACCCAACTTTTAGCTACGGTTTTAGGCTTAGGCTTAGCTTCAAGCTTAGGCTCAGGCTTAGGGGCAAGTGTTTTTATGAAATCTCCGCCATGTGGCGGCTAATAGGAGGATATCTATATACGCGGAAGTGTCTTTGTGCTGTGACTTCACATGATTAATCAGGGCACTTGTGGCCTAACTCGCGCCTCTTGAAATTGTTTGTTCGCAAATTTTGTACTTGTTCTTTACCGTCAGCAGAACGACCAAATAGGGCTTGTTTTAGTTATAGGCATGGATAAATCTATAGCATTCAAACAATACGTCACTCCACAGCTTTTTTGGCATAAAAAAGTTTAGCGGAAAACAAGAAATAGTAGTTAGACAGTATATTTTTGCAATCGCGCTGCGAATCATCAATATTCGGTATAATTCGGTATTATTCCGTTCCGAAAATCCGCTTCGGTATTCGGTATTCGGTATTTTTGTATTCGGTTGCATCCCTAGTCACAAATCGCCTCCTCGAAAGTCGGAAAGTTGGAAAATCGCAAGTACACTATAAGCAAAGCTAAGGGCCAAATGAAAAAAATGAGCGCAACAGCTCATGCTGGAAACGATTGCTTGTCGCAAAATTGTTTCATTCAATAAGTCGAAATATAAAAATCTTACCTTGTGCAAGTCCACCCCTGGCAAGCTAAAGCTGAAGAACTCGTATTCTGTGGCCTTGCACACAGACTCCCTTTGCCTTCCCATCCCACGATGCTACCTATTTATCCACTTTTTCGAACTATGGGGTTAAATTCTGCAAAAAGTGCCATAAGGGTCCAGTGCCCGTGTTCTCTTTTTTACATGTGAATGGGAATCAGGCATAGATCAGAATTTAGCAAGCGGTTTCTGTCAAATCGACCAAACATCGTGTTCTCGACGTGCTCCTAGCGAACACGACATTCACTTCCATTCAGAAGGCGTCTCCGAAGTGCATGATCCCTCTGGTCAATATATTGACTCACTGTGAAAGTGGGTCTCGAGACTGACTGACTCGAGCATTTGACATTTGCCTCTTCCGTAGCAGGTAAAAATCTGACATGCAACACTAAAACGAGAAATTAAGATAACCTACTACAGATACAAAACCACGTCGGCCTCCAACCATCTTTATAGATTGTGCAACGGAAGGATGATTCACGTTCGGAGAACGTTGCCGAATTGCCGACGTTACCGATAAGCAATTTTTTTGCATCCAATAGTGATTTTGGTTGTTCTTGTTGTGCATGTTTTCCTAATTTGCAAATTGTTGGGACGCATTTTTCGTTTCTTATAATTTCAATTTTCCAACTTCTTGGGGTGGCGATTTGTGCCCGCCCCCGGTTAGGAGTTAGTGTGGGGTGTGATCACTCGATTTGTACATTTTTAAAAAACGAGCGAATGTGGTATCAAATGACTGCTGACGATCTCTTGATTATTATTTTACACGCCAACATCTAATTACTCCGTGCTATGTTTAGCTTTACCTCAGATACGTGTTTTTGGCCTCGGAACAAATCCTGTAAAAGTGCGCACCCAAATTGTAAAATTGTAAATAGTAAATATGACCTAATGAGTTATCAAACAACTGCTTTTGACCTTCATATTATTGTTTTACACACCAACATATCCACAACCAATTACTGCATGCTACCTCTCAAATTACGCGCGGTCGTCAAATCGTCTTACTTCACCGATTATCCCCGGAATCCCACTTGCTGTAAAATTTATACGCATAGACGTAGATTTGTTCTCAAGGCCAGATCGGTAGACCATTACTCTAGCTACAGAATAAGCACAGTTAGAAAGACTGGGATCGAAACCCCAGGACGGTGGCCCTTTTTAAACGACCATCGATCATCACTATGAAAAAATAGTAAAAAGAAGTTTTCTAGGTTATATTTTGAAATATAGCTACAAATGGTAGGTCTAGCTTAGATGCATATTTCGGCACATTTACTTTCACAGATCCTTGAACAACAAGTAAAAAAATAGAAAAAAAGAAAAATGTGCCTTCGCAACATTCCTTACTAAAACCAAGAATGTTCTTGCTAAAACATCCATAGCATTCGAATGCGCTGACAGATATGTCTGCCCAAGAGCATATGGGTAGATATGACAATTTTCTATCGATTAAGCATAAATGTAACAATCTTCGTCCAACCCCCAGGACGGTGGCCCTTTTAAACAGAAAATGGCCAAAAATTTCTACAGTTGAAACACTAATCGGCGCAAGTAGTGATCTCCCTATGTAGCTGTACCTGGTAGTTGCGAAAACCGTTGTCGGACCATTTTTTGCCGTTTTTGTAATTTATAATCGGCGCAGCACTAACGTGCACTGCCCATCCCTGCCTAGGCTATAAACTATACGCTCGTTAAAAAGACCAGTTTATTGTGTCAGAAAACGATCCAAAGAACCAGTACTACAATGCCATACAGTTGAGAAGAAAGATCACTGGCATATGAGATTAGCGAGAAGAAGACGGTCAAGAGCGAGTGGACAAGATAGAGGCGGGTGAGACGTAGTCCTTCTAAAACAAAAACAGCCACAGCCGTGCGACTGGCTAGAAAGCGCACCTCAGCTTCAGCAACGGCTGCGGGAGTGAAGAGCGCCAGTTTGCTGGCAGTGTAACGACGGTAGAGCTTGGCCACGAGACGCTGGTACGACAGTCTGGCTCGTTCGTCCTGCTCGCGACACACATAGAAGATCGACTTAAACGAAGCACCGGTTTAACTGACTGACTGGCAAAGAGAAAACATACAGGATAGCTGAATATACGGTTAGAGCTGAGCATATTTTTTACGACCAGAACAAGCCAGTAAACGACGTTGAAGGGCGGAGGCACGGCGTGCTGTTCAATTTCAAACTCTACCCATATGTGGCATCGAACGTACTTCCATTCCATTTCTTCGTTCTCCAGCACTGTATCGGCCGTTTTCACCAGTAATGATGTCATCAGATTTATCAAGGTGATATGGTCGATTATATGGAAGACGGCGATGAGGAATTCGGCGTACTGATGCGTGAAGTAGTGCCAGTTGGTAATCTGGTGAGGAAACGGCCCGATGTTGCCCACAACAATCACCATCTCCCAGGTCGGTTGCAGGTAACCGAAGAAAGCCCAGTACAGTCCGCGCACAGCGTAAAACGTGCTAAACAAAGCGCACCGTTGTATACGTAAGGGCTGTACCTGCGCACCTATGAAAATTGGGAGGCGTTTTGTGGTAGAGGGATGGTGCTTTTGGCGGGTCGTTGGGATAAATGACAGTGCGATTCCAATAAGGTTCATACATGTAATTGATACCAACTGCAAACGACCAAATGACCAGAAAGACGATAAGCAGGTACGTGACCACACTCTTGACGCAACCGCCGATTGACACCTGCAAAGGGTAAGGTTGAAGTGCAGTCGTATGCCACTGTATGTACAATGCTGGGGCCCAGAAAACGGGTCATCTGCAAGAAGAATAACATCCTCCAAAAGGCCACTATCATTCCTGTGCCGAAGAACATTTCATGTATCAGCTGCGGGTCGTACCACAGCCAGTGCTCGCGGCGCAGTTGCTGCAATTCTTCCGACTCACTGGCCAGTTCAGAACGAACCAGACACGCGAAGCTGATCATGAACATGAACCACATGAGATAGTCTGTCCTGAAAGAAAGCAACACAGTCTGCACACACCTCCTGCACCAGTACCAGTGCCACCAGACAGAAAAGAACTGATCCAAACCAATAGTAGCGAATGACCGGAAGTCCCAGAACACCATTCCCCAAATAAACGACCATACATAGAGATGAAGTAAGATCGAAATGACTGAAACCAACGGAGATTACGTAAGAATACGTGAAAGTTCAGACAGCTTTACCGCCACTTTTCTCGAAAGCTGGGAAACCGCGTTCATTGTAAAGTCTATCGAAGCTCTTGATTGCGGGCAGACCGGGCTGATCGAAGACAGTCTGCGACCAATTGGTTACAGCCATCAGACTGCCCAACAGCAAGCAGTATGCAAAGGAGTACGTGAGAAATCTAAATACTACCAACTTCAACAGTATAAATCACTTGTATGCTACACAGGAGGTACCCGACTCAAACCAGGGCTGTTGGGTCGGTTTTTTTCCTCGGTTTTTTCGTTTTTTTCCGAAAAAAAACCGGTTTTTTTCCTAGGGGCTCGGAAAAAAACTAAAATGCGGAAAAAAACTCAAGTAAGTTTTTAAAGGAAATAGACGCAATAACTGGTTAAATTCGCTTCCAACGCTTTGAATTTACGTTAATAGAAGCCTTACAAGCATTTACTTAGCTGTTTTTCGCAAAAAATACCGGTACCATTTTCAGGCAACTTTTATTATTGTATTTTTGATGTTTTAAAATCAAATTACTACACTAAAACATAAAATTAGTGCATTTTATGACAAGACTCACGCTATTTCGTTGAATTCTGCAATAAAAAGCGATTGTTAAAAAAATTTTTCTGTTATCTCGGAAAATAACTTTTGGAAAAAAACCGGCTTGAGTTTTTTCCGGAAAACAAACAGCCCTGACTCAAACACTGATAGATTGAAATATCATTCTACCTCTGTATCCCTTACTCCAAATTTTACATGATTTTTGTCCCAAAACGTGTTCAGGTCAGGCCGGCAAAGTGCGAAAACAGTACGTTATCTTTTGAGAAACTTATGCAGCATACCTGGCAGACGGTCGTTGAAAGGACTTTGGGTATTTGCCGAGAGAACAGATGTAAACCATTGAAGCAATAGGATAAAGAATTGTGTGCACCACGAAGTCGTACCATTTCCAATCACCATTCCACCGCCTCATAAGCACACATTGAACGTTCAAATCCGATAGAAACTAAATAAAAATACAGTACGTACATAGTAGAGTAGTGATAGTGTACGAATAATGCTCCACAGGAAGACTCATTCCCCCATCCGTATGTAAGTTCAAATTTGACCTCTGAAAACTGCTGTCAGTTGATTTCGATATTGCATAACTCCAGGCTACAGAAGACTAGCATTCTAGGACTTGCCCCAAAACAAACTGTAAACAAATAGTAATAATTTTGCCAAAAAAAGCTTTTGATTCGGTTGGAAATTGTCGGAATGGCGAGTACTTGAAATTATTCTGAAAACTCGAAAATGACCCAGGCGGTCTTTTTTATGGCCAACACTCTATATAGGTTGGAAGCTGCATGAAGATGTATATACAGTATGCATAGTACCTCTTTAGCATGACACTCAGTAGCCAGTTGTAAACGAGGACTCATTATCACACGATTAGATTGCAAAGAGCCTTCATCTCTATCCAGCAATTCGGAAATCTCCTCTGTGTGCCAGCACTGCTGCGCAATTTTTCGGCTTAATTGTTGTACTTGTTTTTCCAAATTTTCATACTCGGTCTATAATAAAAGTTACTGTGTAATGCAAGATACGTACGTACGCACAGGGAACAGATTTTTCACCGTCATCTTTTCCATCTTCATGTTCTACACGATTGTCAAATTGTTTCAAACAGAAACTGCGCTTACTGTGAAACTGGGGTCTTCTTTAATGCATTTTCTCAAGTCTTGGATCAGTTCAAAGCAGCGTAGCACTGGGTCGTAGCTGGCCAACCAAATATAAGCACTGCTGCACATTGCTCTGTAACCGTCAATTCTCACAATACATCTCTGAACAGGTTTTTCATCTTCACTTGAACAGTGACTACAGCAGCCTGAAACCTGTCTGCCTTGCAGAATCGGCTTGACAAATGCACAACTGACAGCGAGCTCTGTGCGGAGCGCTGATGACATGATGCCGCTGCAGCAGCATTCGCACAATGCTGTGGTTGTTGTTGAGACAAGCCAGCACAAGCGGAGTGACGTGCGGCATGAAGACTGCAGATCTCTGGCAACCCGAGTACTCCGATTCGCCGCAATGCGTCAACCGGTTTAGAATGGCCGCCGTCAATTCCTTGCTCCCATCCAAAATTGCAAACAAGGCTGCTTCTCGTAATCGTGCAGCATCTTCAGATATCAGCAAGTCTTTGTATGTTGATGATGCTCTCTCTGCCTGGAAACCAACTGCAACTGACTGCGTACGTACGTTGCTTTACGGATGCAATGATAATCACCGCTTAGTTATTTCGCATCTACATGTACCTACTGCCAATCTGTCGCAATGTGATGGCTTACCGGCACGGTAAACTCTCGTTCTAGGCACATCATAACGTCATCAGGCGAACGCTTCTGAATAGCTTCCAACAATCTTTTGTGGCTTTCAGGTATCACCGGAGTGTGGATTGGCGAATGTTGTTGCTCCTCTGCGGCGGCGGCACCGGCTGCCAGAAGCGATGAACCGTTAGAATGGCGTCTTGAAGCGGCTGCCACACCTCCAGCTACGTTCAACATTAGCAATCGCGCAACCCAGCCACCGCACACTACACACTAAACGCGTTTCAACATTCAAAACTGCATTGCTTACGGTTTTCAGCCATAATGTCTTGCCTTACCTTTTGTTAAATGTACAGGGTCTCAAAAATGGTCACTTTCCTTTTTGCTGTAATTTCCGTAAACTTTGGTCAAATAGGCTGAAATTTGAAACATAGGTGAGAAAATCGGCGTATTTTATGTGGTTAAAGTTTGGTGCACCAGACTTGACCCACTCCTGAGAATTTTCAAAAAACCGAAATTTGTTAACTTCAAAAACGAACAGAAATAATGTTAAAAATGGACATATTTCTTTTTGCTGTAATTGAAGCGTTCAGACGAAGAAATGCCTCAGTCCATAAATAGATGAAACGAGAAAAACGCGTTCAAAGTTTTCGGCCAGCCTGAAATAAATTGTGCAAAACGCTATGCCCTAAATTGTATTATGCCAAAAGAGGCCCATACCAGTGCTACTCTGTACCTGAGTTTGGGCCACCACATGTTTCCTGATTTGCATATTTTTAAAAATTTGTGATAGTGGACTTAGGCTGTTTTACGGTCTAAACCATAAAACAGCCTAAGTCCATATTCACAAATTTAAAAAAGATCAGTAAGAGTAAGAGAGCACTATAACTACTAGGCTTGATTGCCTTCCAGGACTCCGGGTAGTGGACTATCAATCTTGCCATCAATCTGCAGCTTAAAAATAGAGCTATAATAATCTGAAATGTAAAACACTCGTTGAGATATTCCAGAATAAGGAGCCAAAATGTGGCCCAAGGCCTATTTTAGTCTTCAAAAGCGGCATTCGATCAAAGTTTCTCGAACTAGTCTATCAGTACTCTAGGCCCCCGATTTTTAAGTCTAAACATTGATTATTGAATGAGAAATTTGATTTCAAAATTTTATCAACCTTAGTAAATGATGGAAAAATTTGTGATTTTCAGCCGTTAGCCAATTTACTCCAGAACCCCTAGGCGTATGCTGGCGTTCTTGCCACTATTCTGTAGCTTAAGAATAGCGCTACAATAATCTGAAATATAGAGCATAGGTTTTAGGGGTTACAGATAAGCTATTGGGGCCGAAAGGGGGATCGAAAATTTTTTTCTTCAAAAATACAATTCGACCGATGCTTCTTAAAGTAGTCAAAAAGTACTCTTAAACACCCGATTTTTAAGTCTAAATTCTGATTACTAGGCCAGAACATCAAATTCGAAATTTTGATCCGATAGTTAAGCAGCCGGATTACTGTATCTTCGAATTGAAGCATCAAATCCGGGATTCCTTTTCAGAGGTTTGAGAACTCGGCTATACTACGTATTAGCGTATCAACTTTCAACTGCATAGGTCAAAGTTTTAATTTTGAGTGTGAATATTGAGGCTCTTGACTTGGACTTAGGCTTTTCTTCAACTGAATTTCGAGCACTGTTAAAAAATTGCGTTGGTGTAACTTATGACATAGAATGTTTTCAGATGAAATAATTTGTATTGAACATGTCTATAGTTAGGGGAATGTGCTGCCGAGTAGAACTCAATTTTTTCAAAAAGTGGACTGAGGCATTTCTTCGTCTGAACGCTTCAATTTACGCAAACCTTAACCAAATAGGCTGGAATTTGGAACATGGGTGCTATAATTCGGGGTATTTCATGTGTTAGAATTTATTCATGTTGTAGTTACACTCTGTTAACTACATATTACTGTTAGACTATAGGTAGCGATGTGCTAATAGTCTGTGTGTACGTGCCTTTTATCTATGTACAGAATGTTCTGGAAAAGGTCGGTCCCTCTCTCTTATCTCTTACCCGGACTAGAACTTTCTGGAACGTTCTATGGCCGTATATAAGCAGCCCGCTCTGCAGTGTTCTCTATGAGCTTCCATGAGCTTCCATGAGCTTGCTATCGTGTGCTATCCCCCCTCTCTACTTGTCTCCCCCAGTGGCTCATACCCCGTGAGTCACTCCCTATCCCAGCTTCTTCATTGTTATTGGTTGTTACTGTTATTGGGCGATCGTTCCCAATAAACCCTTGTTTGGAATCCTGTTGTATCACCTCTCACTCGGCCCACAAATACAACAATTCATTAAGATTGACACAGTCTTGAAAAAAAATAAGGATTACCCTGAAGAACTGTTTTTCAGATCTGCTCAATCGAAAACCGAATGTTCAGGATTTTCTTCATTTTCTTGAAACTGCGTAGTCTAAATGAAACTAGAACACATGCAATTCCCCAAATTTTCGCAGCTATGTTCCAAATTCAAGCTTATTTACCCAAGGTTTGAGGGAATTACAGTAAGAAGAGGTTTCGAAATTACCAAATTACTTTTTTTTGGAATTTCTTGGGACTGAGTCAAGCCTAGTCAAACTTTAACACATAAAATACCCCTAATTTTGGTACCTACGTTCCAAATTTTGCGGACTGATCTACTCGTTAGACTACTCCGGAGGTGTCTAACTGACTTAGAAGACCAACCAAAATACAACTAACTGACTGCCTGAAACACTAGATCCGTGCAGCTTGCCTAACAGAACATTCAAAAGATCGTACATCTTTCTAAGATGGCTATCAATTACCACTTGTACCCAAGAAACTGTCTGTTTTCTGCCAGTTTGATGACCGTAAAAATGCTGTACCAATTGAAAACTGCCGGAGCGATTGGAGCAGCAGCTATATTTTTCTGTATGTAATCCTGCTATTAAATCATCCATTTAGTTGGACGATGATTACCTTTTCTCTTTGCGTGAACTAATAAAGTGCTTGATACTCCAACACAAACACGTATATAGTGCCCCAGAACACGGCGAATAGAAGAAAGGTGGAAAGCGCCGATTCTGTTGAAGGTTGCACCGACGTACAGCATGTACATTGTATTACGCCAGCAGTACATTATTTTACGCAAACAGGCATTTTGAACGGTTTTTGGCGCAAGCTACCAATTTTAGCTGTTTGATTACATTGACTGCTGTTTAACGAAGCCAGAACAGATTTTTGAGCTGATTTTCCACGAAAAATTGATGAATTCTGCAATAAACAGCAAAAGCGAAACAAATTACTTACGATACAAAAATAACAATATGTACTTTGTGTTTTGTGTTTATCGTGTGTGCATGCGAGATGAAGGTGTGTTTGAGTTTAGTTGTTTTGTTCCATTGGAAAACAGTTCATTTACTTTCCTTCAGCTGCCTTTCGTACTGCATGTAGTGCTTTTGGCGGTTTATGACTGTGCTGCACAACAGTACGACTCACTTGCACACCAATGCAGTAAGTGCATAGATTGCCCAGCTGACTGTACAAGCAATTGTAACCCCAACTGCCAATTGAATAAGAAAAGAATGTGTGCATCTGTGAGTGTGTTTGTGTCTTTATCGACTTCAAGCGGACTCCAGCTTTCTAGGTGCTGCAGCGTTCAGTCAGTCACTGTTGCGGAGCGCGGTGTACAGTCAACCGTCAGAAGCGCTATCTGGAAATACACCCAACCTTGTGGTTCGAGCATTTCACTGATGAAGCAATTCAACTGAGCAAGCAAGCGGTTCAGAAAACAACTGAGGAATTGCCTGAACAACTGCAGGAACTCTTGAAATCAATAAGACAGAAGACAGAGCCGCTGTCGAAATCCGGCACTGAAGTGGCAAAACTGGACGAGGAAACAGTATCAAAGCTCCGCAAAGCGCTGGAAAAACGTGCCGAGATGAGCGCCCGAATTCCTACAGCAGAACAAAAGGTGGTGAAGCTTAAAAACCAACTCAAGCAAGCTCCTGAATCAGACGGCCTCAAGAAACAGCTAAAGCAGGCCAGGCTAGAACTAAACTTCGCTAGAAACCGACTGAAGCAAGCCAGGATTGAAGTGTTCCATCTGAAGAGTGCTGGGACAGCTAAGGTAAGAGACGATCTTGTGTATTACTGGAACGAACCTCTCAAGTCTATCATGAGCGTCTATGACGACATGGGGTCTGTCGTCCATAAATATCGTGAGGCTGCTCAGAGTTATGTGAAAGCGGAAAAGACGGCGCAGAAAGTGACAGAGTGGAGTGAACATGGACCCGGACATGAAGAACATCTGGAGAAGGTTTTAGAAGACGCCCAGCAGAAACGACACATATTTTTAGCACACAAAAGGGTTGTCGAAGATATGGAAGAACAGTTGGAGCCATTGGTTGAGCGGATGCGTGCAAGCGAGGCGCAAGAAGAAGTGAAGCAGCTGCCGTCCGTGGACACCGCCGGCTACAAGTATGAAGCGCCACCTGGTCTCATATTCGAAATGCGCGAGACCCCTACTGTTGCAAGTGTCGGCGCGCAACAACTTGTCAGTATAGACAGCTTGCCTATACACGACGTAAAGAGCGTTGAAACTGGAATTAGGTCCGTCAAAAATTACTTGAAGGAGACAAAGCGATTTGAAAATTTGAGACAAGCATATTGGAAGGCAAAACGCCAAGTAGTCAAACATTCAGTGGCGAAAGCTCCAACTTATGAAATTGATAGCGTCGGCTGGAAGAGCTATGAAAAGCTAAAGAATGGAGTCGAAATAGCAGCTAACCGTTTAACAGAACAAGAAAGGTTACTTGATGTCGAGAAGACGACCGTTACAGAGTTTGCTGAAGGAGAACCCACCATCCGAGTCCTGCTTAATTCAATGGAAGCACATCGAGCGGCATTCGGGCGAGCTGAGCAGCTGCAGCACCAAATTTCAGAGTTGAAAGTTAAATGGGGCAAGGAGTCTGCGCAATTGACAGAAAAACTAGAAGCGGCAAAGCAAATCGAAAGTGATATGGAGAATCAGCTGCAGGAACAGTTGAAGAATGTAAAACAGCAAGTGAAAAAATACTCAAAAATTAACCGGAGTCGTGTCGTGTAATGAATCTGTTTTTGTTGATTGTTTTGTAACCTATGATTGATGTATTTCATAAAACAGCAATAAATGTGTTCTTGAATTGTGGAATCGCAAACTAATTTCAAGTGTAAAACTTGCAGCTACGTACTGTACAATACGGCCTAGAACACTCTTTTTTTTTCTTTTTTTTTAACACTTGTTACTACTAGAGCCGCTACTGGTACTTGTTGGTACCGGTACCATATATGGTACCCCTTATGGTTTGATCGAAGTAAATTTGAACTAATAAAAACTTAATAAATTTTTTTGGGGTAGGGGTGTTTTGCAATTTGAAGACACTCGATAAATTTTTTTCTTCTCATAAGATCTGTCATTATTCTTGTTAAACAGTGCAGAAAGTTGCATCTTAATAAAATCAGTAGCTTGTAGAGCAGAACGAGGTCATTTTTTTATATCAGCGGCTCAAAGTACACGAAATCCATGACATCTTGGCGGAACCGCAATATCGAGGTGAAAAGAAGTTTATTTGAGGTTCAAAAGCACAAATGAATTGGTTTCAAAGCATAAAGTACATAGGTTAGTAGTGGTGGGGACTAGAGAGAAGGGTGTTGATCGATTTCCCAGTCGAACGGGTGGTTGGCGCCAACTTGAATGTATTCAATGTTTTCGTTGAAATCACTCAGCAATTGTTCGTAGTTGGGTCGGCCGTAAAAATCGCTTGTCATCAGAGATTCCAAATGTTCGTGAAATTTGAGTACTGCAAAGGCCTGCGGATAGGGTCGTAGTAAATTGGCCATGTCAGTGTTCTGTTTGATGTGCTGGGCCTTCGGTTTGTCTATGACTTGACGCCATGGCAGTTGTCCAATAATCTGAAAGCATACGTAGCAGTGGAGGAGCACGTACTGTACGGACGCAGTAGCACCTGTTCAAGAGTGATGTAGAATACCGACCACAGGTCATCCGTCCGGCCCATGTCTTTGTGCAGGTGAGTGGTAATAGAGGCGTAGCGCACAGTGCCGTGGAATCCGGAGTGGTTGCGTGGCGGTTTCAGCTGTCCGTTGCGTTGGAGGTAGGCGCGCGCCAGCCCGAAGTCAATGAGGAGGAGAGTTCTTTGTCGGTGGCGCTCGAATCCAATGCACATGTTGGAGGGCTTTATGTCTCGGTGCAGCCAGCCAGCCTCGTGCAGGTCTCGTACCGCTCGCACCATCTGTACGGTCAAGCGCAGACTGGTCGACACCGAGAGTTGGTCGCCGGCTGTCGACTTCTTGAGTTCGCGCAGATTGCGACCGCACAACTCCATCACCACGTAGCTGGCCTCGGCCGTGCGCCCGCCGCCGTAGTAGGCCGGGAAGTGTCGTGTGAATCCTTGTTTCTGAAGGCTCTGCAATGTCATCACTTCTATGTGCAGCAAGGGTAAATGGGCGAGGGCCGGCTCGGTCTTCACTGCCACCTGTCGACTGTGCTGCGAGAGGTCCTGTGCGATGTAGATCTGCCCGAAACCACCCTCGGCCAACGAGTGCTCCACGCGCCACCGGTTCCTCAGCACCACGCCCGGCCTCAACAACGGCTCTTTCATTGCTTCTTTGTTGTTGCGCTCCTTCTTCTTATCTGCCGCTCGCACGTCCATAAGGTATCTGTTTCCCCGCAAACTCTCAAGCTCGTAGTCACTCATACCCCAACCACACTATAAACTAAGTCAATAGAATACAACACACAAAACAACAATACAGACAGATACATAATAGGGGTCTCCAGTACCGTAATTTTCTTTTGAGCAGCCTAGTGTGAGGTTTAAGAGCCAGTCGCTGATTCGATCGAGTCTTGCTCATTTACCCCTACATTGTATGTCAAGTTGAAAATCGAACTTTCGCGTGGAGTGCTGTGCGTTGGTGCACTAATAGACATTCATGAGTCAAGACTCGATCGAATGAGAGACTGCTGACTCTTAAAAATGAACTATCAGGTTTGAATCTGATTGGATACACGAAAGAAAGGGTCGAGCATTAGAACCGGACCACTGAGAGTATCTTCCGTCTCCGTCCACCGCTTTCATCTTCCATTCCCGAGATCCTCAGACACAGCCGTGGCCCCATCCGACGCTCACTTGATTCCCGTTTCTCGCTACTTCCACAGCACGTCCTCTCAAGCCCCGTCACTACTACTACCACTCTACTCCAGCTCCTCAAAGACCAACAACAACAATCTCAAGAACTAACTACAGCTTCATCAACGAGAGCAACTCCAACTTCTACAAGAGCAACTCAACGAACAACAGTCGTGATAGAGAGTGGCAGATCGAATGGCAGATTTCCGATGACCGCTTTGATCGTATTCTCGCCCAGTATGTACCTGTCTCAGTGTCGGCAACAGACTCTCGTGGTGGTAAATGGACACCATGGTTACAATTAGCTTGTCAGAAAACTTCTATCGCCACAATTGGTATAGATGCATACACTGCACAATTGAAGCGTTCAGACGAAGAAATGCCTCAGTCCATAAATAGATAAAACGAGAAAAACGCGTTCAAAGTTTTCGGCCAGCCTGAAATAAATTGTGCAAACTGCTATGCCCTAAAGTGTATTATGCCTAAAGAGGCCCATACCAGTGCTACTCTGTACCTGAGTTTGGGCCACCACATGTTTCCTGATTTGGATATTTTTAAAAATTTGTGATAGTGGACTTAGGCTGTTTTACGGTCTAAACCATAAAACAGCCTAAGTCCATAGTTACAAATTTAAAAAAGATCAGTAAGAGTAAGACAGCAGTTATAACTAGTAGGCTTGATTGCCTTCCAGAACTCCGGGTAGTGGACTAGCAATCAAGTCATCAATCTGCAGCTTAAAAGTAGAGCTACAATAATCTGAAATGTAAAACCTACGTTGAACGATTGCAGAATAAGGAGCCAAAAGGTGGCGCAAGGCCCATTTTTGTCTTCAAAAGCGGCATTCGATCAAAGTTTCTTGAACTAGTTTATCAGTACTTTAAGGTCCCTGATTTTTAAGTTTAAACAATGATTACTGAATGAGAAATTCTATTTCAAAATTTTATCAACCTTAGTAAATGATGCAAAAATTTGTGATTTTCAGCCATTAGCTAATTTACTCCAGAACCTGTAGGTCTACGCTAGTGTTCTCTTGCCACTATTCTGTAGCTTAAGGATAGCGCTACAATAATCTGAAATATAGAGCATAGATTTTAGGGGTTACAGATAAGCTATTGGTGCCGAAATGGGATCGAAAATTTTTTTCTTCAAAATCGCAATTCGACCGATGCTTCTTAAAGTAGTCAAAAAGTACTCTAAAACCCCCGATTTTTGAGTCAAAATTCTGATTAGTAAGCCAGAACATCAAATTCGAAATTTTGATTCAATAGTTAAGCAGATCGATTACTGTATCCTCGAATTGAAGCATCAAATCTGGGATTCCTTTTCGGGGGGTTGAGGACTCGGCTATACTGCATATTAGTGTATCAACTTACAAGCTGTCTAGGCCAAAGTTCTAATTTTGTGAGTGAATATTGAGGCTCTTGACTTGGACTTAGGCTTTTCTTCAACTGAATTTCGAGCACTGTTAAAAAATTGCGTTGGTATAACTTATGACATAGAATGTTTTCAGATTAACTGATTTGTATTTATTTAACATGTCTATAGTTAGGGGATTGTGCCGCCGAGTAGAACTCAATTTTTTCAAAAAGTGGACTGAGGCATTTCTTCGTCTGAACGCTTCAATTAAAAATGGATATTCGATCAGATATCGATTATCGATTGATGGCGTGGCCGTAGGCTCAAATAAACATCGGCAGTGAATTTGGCGTGACAGAAAACGCAGTTTGGTCAAGAAACAGTACTCTAGAACCATACAGTACATGTTAGCTGGGTTTTCGGCTGGGGGTGATTTTTCTGATCCAAATACGGTTTCAGCACTATGCTCAAAGGGGTTTCAGGGACCTTTTTTGTTGCACAAAAGTGGGTTTTAGCGACCTTTTTGGGCTCAAAACAGGGTTTTGAGGACTAAAAATCGGGTAAAAATCTGGTCTGAACTACAGAAATACCATGTAAAACCCTATTTTTGCTTTAAAGCGTGCAAAAAACCCTTCTTTATTCGATATAATACAACTAAAACGCATTTCCGGAACCTTATTTTAGAGACTTTTAAACCCAAATTAGGGTTCCGGAACCCTATTTAGATCTTCAGAAACCCAAATAACTGTTAAGTGAGGGCAAGAAACTCTGCTTTCTTGAACGGGTGTCTAAAGCTAGCAGCTTTACAGTGAATGAGCCGAACGGCGCCGACAGCACATGCTTTAAGATATGTCTACAAATCCAAAACGTAATCTTATAAAATCCCAACAAACCCAAGTGAAGCTTCCCTTGATTTGGGCAAAGAGAAATGCTTCCATGTGCGTGCGTAGTTTTAAGGCACGTGTACCGTGTACGTGTTCCAGTGTACGAACAGTGACAAAACGAAACTACTGTACATCAATGTACGTAGATACATACAGATTAATTGATTAATCAGGGCCCAGTATGAAGTAAACTAAAACATAGTACAGCTTTCTAATAACAAAGGGTGCGGCCTTTTATTTTCTAATAACAAACTTTTACACAGGGGTACGGCCACCGGACTAAAAGTCCTCAAAATTCGATATTTTGGAAAGATATCGTGAATATAATGAATTTCTGCATGAGCAAAAATGTCAGGTTACAAAGAAAACATTTTGATGGAGGGAATTTTCGATAAAAATTGCATTAATCCAGATAGAAAATAGCGATTTCCAAACGCTCAAATTACCTAGAACCGGTTGGCATTTATTGGGCAGGTATTTATTGGTTGGGGTCCTTCTGTTGACACCGCTTTACGCTCCACATACAGTGTACAGCATCCTTTTACATTAAGTCAGAAGAAGAGACGCAAGTGCTCGTATGAAACGACTGTTACAACTGTCAACATGATAGACACAAGAAGGAAAACAGAAAAAACACCCAGTCTAACAACCCAGTGAAAGTTTAAGGATCCTAAGCTCTGGCAAACAGACCGTGCTTGCTGAATAGTTTCGTTAATTGATGAGCTGTTATCGATCACATAATCGGCTCTCTTACATTTCTTTTCCAACGACATCTGGGCGTTTATCCTATCGGTTGCTTCCATCTCAGAATATCCGTTTCGCTGAACCAGTCGCTCAAACTGCTGACTTTCTGTGCTGCAACTTGCGCAGGTGACACGAGTCCACTGAATGGGCGCATAGTGTCCACTCACCAGTACACAACGATCGATCTGTACATTAGTTTATCCATCCCAGTTTCAAAAAGCAGAGGTGCATCAATTATAGCAAACTGATGCCCTGAAACAAACAAACAAACGGACTCGAACCCGTGCTGGGTGACTGGGCTCTACCCCAGCTGGAAGGGCCAAACGCTGTTATCCCGCAACCCCGATCCGAAAATAGAAGTATGTACACTAGTATCAGCGGTTCCAGAACCAACAAACCCGTTCAGAATTTCACTAATAGAATCCGAGCGCAGAAGCTATTCCGATAGGATTGTAAATGTAAAGACGTTTTACGGGTTCTAATCAAGACAATAAAATTGAAAACTGATAGTTTCAACATTTTTCAGGTAAGTAAATTGTGCGTCTAACAAAACAGAAGTTATCATAGAAAACCAAACAGTTCCCAATAAAACGAAAAACGAGCTGTCCTGTAAAACATCTAGAAAGCCAAATTTTGCAAGTGTACTAAATTTCTTATTCAGAAAACGGTGGTTAGCTTAGCTACCCGAGCATGCTTATCACCTTTCAACCCTAACTGGAGAATTTCGCCCAGTATTTTTCTGCGAACAACCGGGTGCGTAATGGCATTAAGCTTGGCTCTGGCATTAGGATCAGCGAAAACCTTCTGCCCAAGTTTTCGATGCATCAGTCGTCCTTCGGAATCAAAGTAATCAGCTCCAAACTCCGCCCTCAGTTTCCTCCACGCTGCCGTTCCAGGTTCAACAGCTAAAAATACGCAAGTTCAACTGTCAGATCACTCGCGAAATGCAAAGCTGTCAAGGTTTCCGTTTTCGCCGTCATCAAAATCGTAACCCCTAGCTCACCTTGAAATTTTAGCTCCCATTGCATTAGTATTGGGATACAAACGCCAATACTACGTTCATAATTACGACGTTAAAAATTCAAAATTTTGCACCCCCACCCGTCCCGATGTTTTCAGCACAACCTCCAAAAAACACAGCGCTATGCGGCTATAGCTACCCCACCCCGGACTAAAATAGCTACTGTATATCGGACAGACATTGGAAAAATAAATAATGAAACATGCATAGTAGAGGCCACGAAAACCAATTTTTTGACAGTGAACTACCATTTATCACTTGGAAACAAGAACTGAATCGAGTTCTTGTTGTGATCTCTCTCTGAACGTCGTAATTTATGGATATCCCTTAGAATACAGGTCAACAGTAGTTCCGAATGGAATCGTTTAACAAACACTACGTTCGTATTCTGTCACCCCCTGTTTGGTTGAGTTACTAATTTCCCTGTGGATTCTGTTCCTGTTCTCCTTCGAATAAAAACTACACACTACGTCCTGCAGTCGGTACAAGTCGAGAACCTCTGACAAGCCATTAAAACATTTAGGAAGCCACGTACCTTCAGCGGCAATCAGATCAGAGTCGATAACAGGAACCCCGAATTGAGTAAAAGCGTTGGCCACGGTACTCTTGCCAGAAGCAATGCCACCAGTAAGACCCACCAGAAACATAACTGCCAAAGCGAAAGATAATGGAGAAAAGTTAAATATCAGAACAGAATAAATAAACGAGGTTAGTGACCAAACACACAAGCTATAGCCAGTGACAACAGTTTATTCAAGATCTCTGACAAGACGAAAAACATATGCAATGAACAAAAGGTACAATACAATTGGTGGCAGTTGGACTTTTAGGTTTCTCCTCTGTATAATGAACGAATACCACAGAGCAGGGCATTCAACCTAAGCGAATCGACTCGGCTCACCACCTGATTTCCTACCAACTAAACCGGTTAAAGTTTTTAAGAGAGACTGTTAAGTACGAAAGCCACTTGTGAATGGATATTGTGGACTGCTACAATTAACAAGTAGCAAGTACATTCAGAAGGAACTTAGTTGCTGCTGGCAACAAATTCGAAACTTGGCATGTGCGGAATTGATCAACTTACTTTGATAGATAAGACCGCGGAGCAGAAACCGCTTAGATCAGATACCCCACAGAATAAGATGGAATTAAAAGTTTGTCGCAGACAAGAGATCAGCTACCAAAACTGCCGCTCAGTCAAGAAAAATCGGTTGTGATCTGGCGTTGTAGGTAGTGTTTCAGCATTAATAGTTTAAACCCAGACTAAGAGCAGCTATTTTAACTATAAGAATAAACCTAAAAAGGACTAAGTAAACCAAAAAACTTGCAGTTTATAGTACCTGTGGCCCGTATCTACCAGTCACATACCTCTGCACCATACATGCAACCAAGTAGTTTTATTGTAAAAAGAGTAGGTAGCATGGCAGAAAGTCTTTAATCTGTTCAAAGGTGGATGGATGTATGGGAGGACGATACGCGAATGGCCTGCGCTGCATGCGTGTGTACACGGATTTAGAACACAAGGCACACGCATTATCAATTCAAACAGAACAGCACAACTAACGGTTACGTAGAGGCTTGGGCTTAGAAGAGCAGCTACGCAGTTAGTCAGTCAGTCAGTTACTGAGTCTTGCTGGTTGTGTGCGTTGGGACAGAGGAGGAGACGACAGCACTCGACGACAGCGACGACCGCTGCGGCGATGTGCAGGGCACCGGCAACAGTCCCACATAGGCCGCTTGTTGCTGCAGCACTGCCGCCTGCTGCTGCAGCACCAACTGCTGCAACATCTGCTGCTGGTCCTGCAACAATACAGTACACACGACTGCTTGGTGGTTGCAAAAATAGAAACGTCGCAAAACTTTTATAGAAGCAATGTTTCTTCGAACTTTTGTGATAAACTGATCAAGCTTTTGGCAGGATTAATTCTCATTAGCTTTATACAGGGTGTCTAAAAAAAATGATCACATTTCTTTTTACTGCCATTTCCGCAAATTTTGACCAAATAGGCTAAAATTTGAACCATAGGTGCCACAATTCGGGGAATTTTATGTGTTAAAGTTTGGTGCACTAGGCTTGACTTATTCCCGAGAAATTTCAAAAAAAGTGAAATTTGGTGATTTCAATAGTGAAAGCCGGTCACCGAAAAAATGATCACATTTCTTTTTGCTGCCATTTCGGCAAATTTTGACCCACTAGGCTGAAATTTGGACCATAGGTGCCACAAATCGGGGAATTTTATGTGTTAAAGTTTGGTCCACTAGGCTTGACTCAAACCCGAGAAATTTCAAAAAAAGTGAAATTTGGTAATTTCAATAGTGAAAGCCGGTCACCGAAAAATGGAAACATTACATTATCGCCTAAACTCTAACGATTGCGTTGGAGTTCATGCGTCAACTTTTTACACACGAATTACCCTGAACTTCTGCGTTTACTCTCCAAATTTCATCCAATTCCGACAAAAATTAGAAAAGATACAGGAAAAGGAAATGTTTCCATTTTTCGGTGACCGGCTTTCACTATTGAAATTACCAAATTTCACTTTTGTTGAAATTTCTCGAGAATTAGTCAAGCCTAGTGCACCAAACTTTAACACATAAAATTCCCCGAATTTTGGCACCTATGATCCAAATTTCAGCCTATTTGGTCAAAATTTGCGGAAATGTCAGTGAAACGAAATGTGATCATTTTTTGGTGACCAGCTTTCACTATTGATTTAACAAATTTCACTTTTTTTGAAATTACTCGATAATGAGCCAAGCCTAGTGCACCAAACTTTAACACATAAAATTCCCCGAATTTTGGCACCTATAGACCAAATTTCAGCCTATTTGGTCAAAATTTGCGGAAATGGCAGCAAAAAGAAATGTGATCATATTTTTTGAGACACCCTGTATATTTCTTGAAGATACTGGTTTATAGAAAATTGGTTTAATTTAAAGAATTTTCTGTTTTTTTTCGCTTGATCATGGAAAGGATTTTATAATAAGCTTGCTAACAGTTTTGTATCAAAACCATATGCGCTAAATAGAAGACGATGTAGCGCATCTATTTATGTCAAAAACACAGCAGCATAATGTTCCAAGAGAGCAGCTTACAGGTCGGTACGAATTGGTCTGATTGACACTAAAATCTCACTAACGCAAAAACGAAAGCATGAAATCCTTCCAAAACATATACGCTAAACAGTAAAAATCATTGCGCATTTAGCACAGTCGAAAACCTGGCCCTGCTAGGCATACATGTAACAGGGGGGGGTCTGGGGGGGGGGTCTGCCCCCCACCCGAAATAGGCCAGACCCCCCCCCGGATGGGGACCCCCCCCCCCCCCCCCGCGGTTTTTTTGGAGCAAATTAATTTGTGTAATATTTTTTTTTATTTTATTTTAACACAAAAAAAATCCAAAATCGCCTGCAAAAGAGCACTTTTTAGCTGTATTTCAGCCCAAATTAGCGATTTTTGGCAATTTTTAGCCGAAAAATTGCGATTTTTTCGATTTTTGAGAGTTTTTTAGTGCCCACCCCCCTCCCCCAAAATTTTGGCTCAGACCCCCCCGGCCGGCGCCAAACCCCCCCCCACCCCCCCCCCCCCGGGGGGGGTGGTCTTTTATGTCTGCTAGGTTGCATTAGAGCAGCTTACGGTCCGTACGACTTGTAAGGGCGGTGCGAACATAAAAATTGCAAAACGACTCTCCTTAGTTTAAGAGTTGTTTTTTCGTTACTGGAGTGGAGATCTCCGCGTTTTCTTGTCTGGCCTAATAGATGTGACTGTTGGCTACAATTCTATGTTAAATACTGCAGGAAAACAAGCGGATTGAGTTAGTGGGAACGCCTAAAAGTCATATGTGCGCCGTTTCCATAAAACAGTCGTGTACAGTGCAGTGCAGTGGCAACTGCTCCACACTCACCTGTTGTGCCATGGGATAGGCATGAGAGAGAGCGGCGCCGGAACCAGCAATCAGAGGCGTGGGGGTGCGCGGCATGAGGAAGGCGGTGTTGGCAGGGGCGGTGGGACTGGTGCCTTCCGGCTTGGTGGTCTGACGACCGGCCACGCTCGTGAACACTCCGCCGCCAGAACCTAGACTAGCGTAGCCGCCCTGAGGAGCCTGAGACGACACACCGGAGCCACCGCGACCGGTCGGACTCACCATCGACGCACTTATGCTATTGGCCTGAAACTCTCCTCCCTCTCACACACACACACACGTCTCTCTTGACAGAGCACACACCTGAGTTTGCACACTTTTTGCCTGCGAAGGGCCCTGAGATGAGGGAGACACAGTAGTCGTTGTCATCTGCCTCAGATGGGCCAACGCCGCACTGGGGGAAGACTCCTACAACTTGCAATACAGCATGATCACTCAAAAATCTTCGACTAACCAAGAACACACATGCATTCGTTGCTGACTTATAAAGGACTATTGATGCTTGATGATGATAGCAGCTCAAAAATGAAAATGCTAACAAACGGCTTAGAGCAGTCCAGCAACGTAACGCAATAGGTAACCTGTAGCAGAGCAGAATGCCTGAGCACAGATGTTTGGCGCACGCAAAGTTTGGCTAACAAGGAATTCTTCTAAAACTTAGTTGCCAGAAATTTGAGCCACCCTCATTAAGGTGGCCAGACAGCTGGTTTTAGAAAGGAAAACAGTTACACTAAAGTAATATATTTCAAAATTGAGGGAATTCTGTGTTTTTTTTGCGAATAACTGCGTCTGCGTCTGTGGTGTAGTGGTAGCAACTTTGCTTGCCATGCACCCAGCGTTAAACACATAGTAGGGGTTCGACCCCGGTGATTGCCTCGCATGTGGCCCTTTATGGGTTCTTTACTGGTCTGTCCGGTGTGGGAGCCGTTCATTTGGGCGTGCACGTTTGGGCGTGTCTCATTTTGGCGTGCGTTCATTTGGGCGTCTGCCAAAATTTTTTATATAAAGTGTAGGAACCTATGTAGGCCTCAAGGCAGTCCCACTGCCTACCTTGTTTGTGGCCAATCTACCAAAAACAAACCGTACATTGTGTTGGCAAAAAAAGACCGCCTGGCCATTATTCGAGTTTTCCGAATAATTTCAAATGGCCGCTATTCCATCAATTTTCAATCCAATGAAAAGATTTTTGGCATTATTATTATTTTTGTTAAGAGTTTGTTTTGGCCAAGTCCTAGCCTGCTAGCCTTCTGTAGTCTGGAGTTATGCCCTTCCGAAATGAACTGAGCCGAATTTTCAGACGTCAATTTGAACATAAATATCTCACCAACTGTTCATCGGATCTTTCCCAAATTTTGCAGGTTGACCAATCTTTATATGGGCTTAAGAACCTGGAGAGTTCAGCTTTCTAGCTCAACCAGTTAAAATCTGTCGGATTTTTAGTTTCAGTCAAGTTGAAAACTAAGCATTCTCAAAAATGAGGGTGTTATCCCTTGCACACGAACTAGTGGGGTCGTGGATTACAATCTCCTCAACTAAGACAACACACTGAACACCTAATTAGGCCATACAACCGTGCTTTATGTTTAAAGGCCAGGCGGTCTTTTTTTATGGCCACCACTGTACAGAGTACTAGAGGTCAATGCTGACTCCCATAATTTTCTGTGCTCTCCACTCCGCCCGCAGGAAAAGTATGCAGCAGCATAATTAAGGCAAACTCAGCCCCCTACCAACCTTACCAGTCTGAGCCTTGAGCGCTAGTTGTTGTCGTGTATATCTGGAGCAAATGAGAATAAACTTTTTGAGATTTCTTCCATTTTTTACCAAAAATTTTTCGACAGACGCCCAAATGAATGCACGCCCAAATGAATCCACGCCCAAACGAGACACGCCCAAACGTGCACGCCCAAATGAACCCAACCCGTCCGGTGTTCATGTGCGTTGTAATAAACCTTTAATAATAACTCCTGATGGGTGTGTCTGAGCGTTTTTGCCTCATGGCCAAAGTTGTAGAACGGCTCGAGCTCTGTACTATGGTGTAACCTTGATCAAAAATGGTCGAAAATAACCATTTTTTGCGATTTTCAGTTTTCTGGGGGCGGGATTGAAATAACTCGGGACCAATCAACAGCTTTCGCTGAAATTTAATATTACATCGATTGAGATACATATGAACCCTGAAAAATTGCCCCTGATACCGCAAACTAGCGCTACAAGGGAGCGTTACGCAGATTAGGTTACATCGCATTACAGAGCTCGAACTCTTCTACAACTTTTGGTTTTGAGGCAAAAAAGCGCTCCAACGCATCCATAAGGAGTTATTCGCAAAAACACAGAAATGGCTCAATTTTGAAAAATCCTTTAGCTAATCAATGTGGTCTTATTAAAGCTGATGGTATGACGGTGGTGAAGAGACTTACAATAGAGGAGTCGTGAATGGACTGGGCGGTACTGACCCGAGGCGAGAGATGCGGCGAGGACTGCGGGTGGTTTTGGCTGAGTGCCAAAGAAAGCCTGGCGTTCACTGCCAGCAAATGGTCTCTCCGACTCGCCAAAGACACTATCGTTTCTTCCAACCGCGTGTTCTCCATTTTTAACTGATGCAGGCACGACAACAACGACGCTACTAAACCGTAGATACAATTGTAACACTCACACACACCACAAGCCTCACTGTCAAAGTGTTGTGCTTCTTTCATTAAGCACTGAGAGCCTTGCTCCCACTGCCGTTCCAGCAGCTGTTCTAACGACGTGGGGAAGGTGTGCTGTCTGCAATACAACTCATAATCAACTAGATAGACGCTGCCTCCTAACAATAGCGTTGTGCGAGAGTTGAACTTTTCACTTTCACCGATTCCGCCTAAATCTGGTGTGTAGTAGCTGATCAGTTATATTGGACCTCAAAATACGTATTAGTCCGATTCGGCCCCCCAGCTTAAAGTAATGCGGTCCGCAATTTTTCGCTCCTTAACTATGGGTCAAAATATTTGAGATTTACGGTTGCTACATCAAAAAGTCTGCTGGGTTGCTTTTTGATGGACCCTATAGTTCCAGATGGGGTTGCAGACAAGGACAAGCCAAGATGTTAAAAAAATTTTGCTTGAAAATATTTTTAGTCAAACCTTTCTAGATAGGGGTGAGACTGACGTAAAATATCAGATACTGCAGCATTTCGGATATCGTGTAATATGCATAGTATGCTCCAATGAGCCAGAAACTCTTAGTTAGGTTGGAATATATAGGAATCGTTGAATAAAATCTATAATATGCGTTCCTAACTCTCACAAATACTCAAGAAATCACATCTAAATTTTCCGTAGCGCAGTTAAGGAGCGGAAAATTGCGGACCGCATTACTTCAACCTGGGCAGCCAAATCAGACTAATGTTCTCGGGCACGATATAGCTCATCAGGTGCTACTAACACACCAAATTTGGGCGGAATCGGTGAAAGTCAACTTTCGATAGGGCAAACAAGACAGGGTCGAATGTTGTTGTCAGAGACTGACTGACTGAAAAATCCGGTGTGGTGGGGTTTTTCAGCGGCGGTGGGTTTGGAGCGTAACAAATTGCTTGCCCAAAAAAAGTGGCCAAAATTTTGGAGGGACACATAGCCGACGATGTTGACCCCCCTTCCTCAGCCGGTCACTACCCCTTCAGGAAATTTTTGGAAGAGTTTTGCATAGAAAGTTATGATCAAACTATTCAAATGAGCTTAGAATAGCTCGTTTTAACGAAAAACAAGCCAAAAACCTTGATTTTAGCCAAAACAGAACTTTTTGACTTACCATCCACTCAGGCGCTCCTACCCCCCTCAGGAATTAAAAATTCTACCCCCATCAGCCGAAATGCTAGCCCATGCTGCGAGCTGGGCATGGGCCGCCGAGGGGTGTTGAACGAAATTTTCTGTTTTTCCCAAAAAAGGTCGCCAAAATTTTCAGAGGGATGGGTCGGGGCGGCTGACTGGAGTAGAGCCGGCCGGCTGGGGCTCCTCCCAGGCTCATGTATCGGTGGCACTCGAGAACTTAGGCCAGGTCGGAGAACCTTCCCTACTCTCCTGCGCATGCTGTCTTATTGAAGGCACTTACGTTGAGGCACTAACAGCTTGGCTGTCAGGACTCAGCAAGCCCAGCTTGGGCGTAGGTTTAAGGGGGACGCCGATCTGGGCATAGCCCTCTGAAACATGCACCGATCACAGAGAACCGACCCAACGGAGACGCAGTGACTGACCGGCAAGTGCAGCAATTCCAGGAAGGGGCGCGTCCAGATGAGAGGGACCGGGAAGCTGAGGGGTGGCAACTGCTGGCAAGCTGCACGGAGGCACGTAGGGCGTGGACACAGTGGAGGGCGGCGCAAACGCAGTCGAGGAAGCGTTGGAGGCAACGCCCTGCTGAACTCTTTCTCGCTGGAAATCCGACACCGTATCTTGCACCACCGGGTTGACCAGCTCCAGTAACGTCTTCACCGTGCGTTTGTTTGTGTTCTTCCGAGGTCTTTTTGGTCGGTCTTCTCCGTCCACTAACGCCGCACGACCACTGCCTGGCGGTCTTCCTCGTTTTCCTTAAACACAACTCTTTCACTAACTAATTAGGAGAAGAGAAACCAAGTTTCAGCCAAAGTTGCAAATTTAGGCCTAGCAGGAGTCGCAAATAGGAGGCCGAGCACACCCTAAATGTAGCAAAAAGCATGTAGGAATATACAAAGAAACAGTGGTAGTAATGAAGCTACGTACTGGGCCATCAAAGCAAATGGTAATACCTATTTTCTTGTTATACGAGACAGCCGTTCGATGAATTTTACACCGAATTATATAAAATTTTAGGTAGAAATTATTAGACAATATTTCTAATTAGTTGTGCCGAAATCCTAGACAGGAAGTCTTATGAAGTCCTGAGTTTTTGGTCATCTGAAATAAAAAATGTGGACTTGGTAATCGCGAAATTTATGCTAAAATATCTCAAGAACCTCTCCATCAGCCCATCTTTATCGATATTTTTGCGGTTTTAACCCCGAACTTTATAGAATCCATGAAAGCTATCATACAGCTGTCTGTCCACCATCATCGGTTCCAATGTGGCGGATTTTTTCTTTCAACGTCGGTGCAAAATTGGAATTATCAAAAATCAGGGTGTTGTCCTCTGGACAGTAAGCATGGCTGTGGCAACAAGCGTCCGAGCCGACGTGGGGGAGGGGGTTGAATATAATCACTGTAAGAAAAGTAACGCAGTGAACACCCTAAAGAGACTAAGAATTTCTGTTCAGACGACAACCCATTCAATTTTTAGAAGGAGACCTTTTTTTTACTACTTTCAAAGTAAAAAAGCGCCAGACTATAACGGTTGCGCTAGAAAGCTGTGAAAATTAAATTATAAATGGCTAAACTTCAAAATTCGGCTGACTATCCGCTGGAGAGTTCTTGAGATATTTCAGTTTAAATTTAGCGACTACCAAATCGGATTATTCAGGGTGCGTGCGGATTTTGAATAGCAAAATTCCCTGACTAACCAGGGCGAGGAAACGTCAACGAATGTGAGAAAATTTTAAAACACTGGCTTTGTAAAACGCATTTAAACGGTATTCAGAGGGCAAATTTCCGGTTTACTTAGCAGAATATAGTCATAAGACCGACCATAAAAAGGTGTTGTGAAAAGTTATAACAGGACTATTTGGCAGCAGCATGTTTCTGATGCTATCAAATTTTTCCTTGACCAGACACCAAATTCCCTGACTTTCCAGGTCCCGCACGAACCCTGTTATTGCAGATAGGTAAAACCACAGAAGACCAGTAGGCTGGGATTTAGGAAGAACTAACTGGAAACATAATAATAATTGGTAAAAAATGACGTAATGAAAGCCAGCGACTTGAATTTTGCAAAAAAAATAAAGGCTGAGACGGTATTTTTTCTGGAATACTGTACGTAGAACAAAACCGACAATACCTTTGGTAGCGCTGATTTTGGCCGACGCAGCAATGGGCGTGGCGTTGGAGGTTGCCGACAGGAGGGCAGTGGCCACGACAGGCTGTGGTGCAGCGGCAGAAACCACGGTAGAAGCCTGCGGAACACGTACATAGGTTGTGGCAGCCGTTCCCAGAGAATTTGCGCTGGGCGGCCCAACTAACACAGCCTCGCTATGACTATTGTTAACCATGGTGTAGGAGGAGCCGTCGTCCAGGGGTCCGTTCACGTAGCGTGCCGTCGACAAAACCGCCGGCGGCATGCTGTTGGCCACCGAAGGAGGGACGACGCAGTTGGCCAGGTTGTGGTGGTGGCTGTTGCCAGTCGAAACCGACAACCGACTGTCTTTGGGCGACTCCCTTGCCATCGACGACGGTCCGTTGCGTGGCCGCTCCGACTGAGCCAGGTCGGGCGTAGAATGTCCGCTACAGCCGCTACTCCGCGACGCAATCACCGGGCGATATGGTGGCACTATTTTGATCTGCGGATCGTTCTGCTGAAATCTGCCATCGATTTCTGGCAAGCACAACAAGCAACAGCGCACCGACAATTTTAATAGCACATACGCTCGTTTAAACCGGACCACAGTGCTATGAATGCTGCTACTACGCTACGCACAAATTTTCTACGATTCTCCGGGCAACGGTTAGCTAGCAAATAAATTCCGGCAAACCGAAGTCCAGTCGCACAACACTTGCATCCAAATCAACGACGGCGGACGTTGTGCTGAGAGTGGGTAATTTGCGAATGCGGTAGTTTATGCCGAGGCAGTGCTAGGCAGCAGGCCAAGTGGATCTACGTTATTACGCATTCAGCGCTATTCGATGGCAAGAGGCCAGCCAGCGCAGAGGCCCACAAACGAGGGCCGACGCATGAACGAGCGCGAGGCGTCAATAAGAGCGACGACAGGCACGGACACACGCTATCAGCTGATTAGCACAGGTCGGCCGCGGCGGGCAGCGGTGATAAGGCAGTGCTGCTGTGTTGGCACAAACAAACTCTACGGCCGGTTGCGCAGTATCGGGCAGCCGGCTGCACCACCAGCGAGCAGCAACGCCAACAAAGCTGGTCGAGAGTAAAAAGTGGCTAGCAACAAGGCGAGCGCTTGTCAGAAACACCAGCGTCGGCCCGCACCGATCGATAGCCAACGGCAGACACAGAATGCAGCAGCTCACCGCTTTCTTGGCGTGCGTAGAGCAATAACCGACGTATTTGACATTACCACCGCCCTGCTTGGCACTCAGTCCGCTTTCCTCGCACAGCAAACCTTGGCGCTGAGCACTGAACAAAGCAACGTGTACTACGACACTCTCAAATCAGACACACCGACCAGGTGACATGGAAGTATCGCTTGCATCCGGGACGATTACAAGGAACGCAGGCCCCCAACGACGCTAGGTGCTGCTGATTCGGAGTTTCCTCGCAGAGGTAGCACAACTGAAACTATCCTCTCGCTAATAATACACTAGACCACCAATAACCTACACTTTTTGATAGCTATCGCACCAATTTACGTTGTCTAAAACTAAAGCTGCTTCTGCCAAGCACACCGGCCTGTTTCTACTATTCTTTAATTATACCAAAACTTAGGCTACGAAACTCAAACTAATAGAGCTACGAGTATTTCGACTTAGACAGAGAGAGAGAGAGAGCGCAGGAAGAATGATACAACGGGTAAAAATTTTGGGATATGGGTCCAGGAAGAAAAGTTTGCTTCAGCTGGATGGTGTGGGAGGTATGCCGATCCCGGGTAAACCCCGGTCCACGGTGCTCAGAAGGTAGCTATAGAGAAGGCCAACTTATCATAGCTGCAGGGTGTTTTGATCGATCCGTGCACGGAACATAATATTAATTAAAATGACCCCATATACATGTAAGCTGTAGCATTGCATACTTGTTTGAACTTTTCTTCGGGTATCGACCCAATAATGATGGGATCCATAGAGTTGACGTCCCCAAACTGAACCTCGGGAATGTATAAGGCACAAATAACGTGCGCCCAACCTGAAACAGATCAAGTGTAAGGCAGCGGCATCGCTTCTATTTTATTTGTTCACCCCGTAGTACGCCGACGCGACGCAACCAAAACGGCCCGTCTACTTTTAAATAGGAGAAACCGCATGTTGGCCACTCGCATAACCAGCCACCACCACCACCAACACACAACGCATACGGAACCGCATTGGCGCTCTTTACAAGTTTTAAAAATCCTACACACTGCAGTGTCTGAGCGCAATACAATAAACCATTAAAACAATTCTCGTTTCTTGCCGTCCCTGACTACCCTATCAGCCGTGCTTACCTCCTCTCTCAGTGCGTTTTAATGCTCCGTATCCGAAAGGGCACAATTCACACCTTGCCTTTGCCGCAGTGGACAGAGTGTCGTTGCTGCTGCACTTGGAACAATACCAACTGCCCTCCGGCACCTTGGTGATACCGTAACAACCTGAAATCAGTCACTCAATAAGCATTACCACCTCCAGCTGGTATACTTAATAACATCGCTGTTCTAAGAGCATCACCTGATGCCAGTATAAACAAACCGATGCGGTTTAGTTGGTAAATGAAAATCAGGAATGTTCTCTAAAGATTTGGATGGAGTACTAATGCAAGCAAAAACACCGCTCTTATTTGACCGAAAACCCATCAACTACGTGCTCTAAGAGTGAAGAGAAAAGCGAAAAATTGCGTCAGGCAGTGGAATAAAGCGAGCAGGCAGCGTTCGGCTGGACTGCAACGTTTTAAATAAGTGGGCCGGCGAGAAAAAATTTTGCTATTCGTCATTAGATGGCTTGGTACCAGCGAACTCATTCTGCAGCCACAGCCTAGCGCTCCTAGCCGGCACCCCGTTCGTTATCGATTTTGCCCGGCCACCAACTGCATTGACTGCACTGCTGGCTGGGCCTCTGAGACACACACGCGTAAGAGCTGCCTTAAATACATACACATTATACTGCACTGCACCCACCCATACTCTCACATCCAGACACCTCCTTCCAGCACCCTCTCCACAAGCTGTCTGTCCCATCTACCGACGTTCCGAACCGCCCTTTTCCTCATAAATTCACACCGTCCTCTTTCACGCATGACAGCTGTCGGAAACATGCCAAAAACATGTTTTTTCTCTGCATTAACCGCTTAAAACGGCTACAATCTCATCTAGCAAACTTGTCGCGAGCTCGCTCAGATAAAGCAAAAATTTAGCTGCTCGCCAGCCAAACTAACCAGCCCAGACTACCATTTTTTACTACAAACACGCGAAACGGATACATTTGTTGTTGGAGGAAGCGAACAAACCGAGAAGAGCTGAGATGAGACTGAGGGAAGGCGAAAAGTACAGAGCGACACAGAAAAAGGCGCCGGGGCAAAAGAAAGAGAGGTACCCTGGTGCACAGCAACATCGCAGTTGAGTCCGTCGCAGTAGACGAGTGGGCTCTGTTCCCAGCCGTTTTCGTCGCACACACACAGCAGGCCCCCACC